>JAJJMA010313287.1:0-30971 GCA_023529015.1 Papaver nudicaule
TCTAGGGTTTACGATACAAGATCTACCTTACGAAGTTTCTATCAAATCTTGGTCGTGATAAGATTGAAAGTATTCAATCGACCCAAGATACAGGATGGAATTTTACTTCCGACCTGTGCTTCACGATCCTCAAGTGAAGTCTTTCAATAGTCGTAGTCCAAAAGGACTTCGAGATGACGACTAACCTTTATGCAAGGATACACAGATGTGTAGAGGATTGAGATTGTATCTTGCAGAAGGTCATCTATTTATAGTGATCACCAAGGGAGGCTTTGCTTAAAGTTTAAGCAACCTTGAGTAGGGCTCAAGCAAGTTCCGGAACTAGGAAAGTCCATAGCTTGATTACCCATTCTCAATCTTCTAAGAACTTTGGACTAAGCCAAATGTTAAAGAAGACTCAACCTTGTTTGATGGTTCGCGAATTCTGGTCCAATGCTTGTTTGGACATCGCTTTGCGACTTCTGGTCCAAATACTTTGTTTGAACATCGCTTGGATTAAGTTGTTGAATTCCATGGGCCAAGTAATGACAAGTCCGAGAACTAATCATGCCTAGACCGAAAACTTCAAGATATGGAGTTGGAAGTTTTCGCAAGGCTTATATGAACGCGTTCATAGAGCAGTCAATAGAGTTCAGGAGAATTCTTGAACTTGTATGTATGCGTTCATGAACGTGTTCATACAGACTTAGCTCGTTCTCTGAAATACCTAAAGCAACACATGTACGTGTTCATGAACGTGTTCACCGTTGGGGTCATTTCAAGAGACAACTCAACATACTCTATCTATACATATTATCACAAGTGTGACAAATGCAAAGGCTAAAATCCTAGAATACCTTCGGATCATATAAACAACATCATAGACTATTGGTATGATATAAATGGTAAATACGATACGGAAAGGAAAAAACCTTTCTAACCTTCAGCGAGGACGTTATGATTTATCAAGTAGTAAGCTCCGGTCTTCGTCTTCATCAGTCTTCGTCTCGATTACCTAAAACTATCCTAGTCCGAGGTTGTAGAGTAAACTTATCAAGGATTGTGTTTTTGTCTCATAAACTTGACAACTGACTTGAGATAGCAACATCAGTGGGTTCAACCGAGAAATGCTCTAACAATCTCCCCCTTTGTCAATTTTAGTGACAAAAACCAATCTTACATATGGATTCAAAAAGTAAAATCTTTTAGCCCTAACCATAATGTACTTGATCTTCTTGTAATCTTCTGCGTCTTCAGATAAGAGTGTTCCTGCAAGCGAAGATTCAAGGTAGAGATAACAAACTCAAAGTCACCACACATCTTGGTTTCTAGAAGGACATAGTCCAACAAGAGTTTGTTATGCAATTGAGTAGTATGTAAAACTTGTAAGCATATTGCATCGATGCTTCAAGATACTACACAATTTGATATGTTCTCCCCCTTACTCAATACACTAACTTTTCCTTTGACATGACAAGCACATCGATTTTACTCCCCCTATGACAATGCCGTAGGTGGTAGTAGATAGAAAGATTTTACTCCCCCTTACGACAAGATAATTTCCCCCTTTTTGTCATAAAATTAGACAAAGAAAAGAAATATATGAATCCTCATAAAATCGCAATAATCAATGTAGACAAAGGTAAACATACCTGAAACGAGAGATAAAAAGATGTAATTCTCTCGTAGATTCCACAGCCGCTCTCCCCAAAAAGATATTACCATGAAGCACAAGTTCAAAAGAACTCTCCCCCATAATGTGTCATTCCATAAGGAACAACGCGACTACCTTCCCAAGCAAGGTTTTAAGATAATATCCTGGGTACAATTTTCACAAGTGAAATTGTAGATATGTTTTTTTCTTTCCTAGCCAGTTACGGTCAAATAGGAATTCAAGGTTTAATCTTCCTACTTTCTCAGAGAGTTTCGGTCAACCATCGCCTTTAGAGAAAACATTAGGTTACCCCTTCCTAGTGGTTGTAAGACTAAGAATTAAAGGTACAACATTGTAGTCTACGAGGTACCTTATTATCAAAAATCGTCTCCTCTTAGCCATAAGAGTCAGAAGCATGGATTTTGATAATCTATCATGAACTGCTTTACCCGAACGGGTGGTATGACTAAAAAAGCAAGTTCACGGTTTTGAAATACATTCATAAAGATAATCAATTAAGATCAAGCATTGCAATCATCAATTCAGATTTTAATTTAATAACCTCGATTAATTGATGAAAAAAAAAAACATGGAAGTAGTACAAGCAAATCATGCTTAAATCGAAAGATGACTACTTCTAGCATAGTGATTACCCAAACCCTAAGTAAAAGACAAAAGCTTTTTAATAAGGAGTTAACAGTGCTAATCAAAAACTGACCTAGATATCATAGTCAGTATCTTCTTCAGGATCTTCTTCAGGTTCACTTGAGCTATTGAAGTCATCAGCTTTCTTGAACACGTAGTGAACATAGTTAGCTTCATTGTCTTCATCAGAAACGTTGTTAAACATATTGTTCAAGTCATCCTTAATAACTGACATATCAGCTTTCAATTCATTAATTTCGGTCTCCAGTAATTCCATATTGTTAACAATGTCAACAAGTTGGATTTTGAAAGCTTCAAATTCTTTCAGAAAGTCGTGAACGACCCCTGCAGAAATCATGGTGTCATCTTCTACATTCTGATGATCATAGGCAAAGTAACAATTTGTCGTCGCATAGATTTCTTGAGTATCAAGAGTTCCTGCAGTAGCATCATCAAGAATAGTTCTCTTCTTCTTCCTATCAAACCCAACACCTTCACAATCCATAACTTTGCAAGCCTCTTCAATATTATTTCGTGTGACACTACGAGTAATATGTTTCATGGCTTTATGGAGAACTTGAACGTGAATTCGAGTTCGTGTGTGTGTGGTATATATATAATTCCTCAGGGAGATATTTGAGGAATTTAATGAGCACAAGACTCTTAAGGAAGACGGTTCTGAAACATGTATCTTATATATTCTGGTAAGTTCCGGAAGATGGACTTCTTCCTTACGTTTCCGAACGAGTTGGGCAATTTTCAAGAATTTTTTAAAAGTGTCACAAAAAGAGTCCAATGAATTGGATGTGCGTGCCCATATTGAGAGAATTAATGTATACCCAAAATATCTTAACAATTTTTCTTATATAATCCCTGAATATTTGCCAAGAAGGGTTTTTTAAGTTTATATATCAACTCTATGAAGATTTCATAAAACTCTTAGCTTATTCTCAAGGTTTCCTCATGGATCCTGGTCTCGACTCTTGCCTTAGGAGCCAGAGGCAGGGAGGTCATCTTGAGATAGCGGACTTGTTGTTGATACTCACATCAAGTCATTACATTTTGGACTTTTCTGGATGTGATATCACCTTTTTTATAGTTTATAAAAGATGATTAGGTGCTCATAAGATGTTCAGGACAACCTCTTTTTAGGGAATTTTCACAGTCCTTTGAGATGTTTCATCTCTTTAATCAGACATCACGTATTTGGAGCAAGCTCAACATGTGAAGATATCTTATGTATGGCATATTGAGGAATTTTCTACAAGAATTATTGTATGTAATACCAAGGTCCCACTTTTATTAATCAATAAGGCACAATAGCACAGACTGTGAGAAGATTTTAATTCTTGAAGATAACCTTTAAAATAAGATACTGAGAATGAACTTATAACTGTTTCAGCAACAAATAAGAACTATTTTTATTTGATCATCACATAAATGTAATTTTGAAGCATACATGGGTTCTTTTAATGAAGACAAATGACGATCCTGAATGTAGTCTCATGTATCTTATTGTACCCAAAAGAATTTGCCTTTATTCTCACCAACCATAGTGGGTACTTCGTAGTGGTGAGAAGGTACAAACACAATTATATTGTGTTGGGGTGAACCGGTGGTTCACCAAGAATAGAGCATGACTCTTTTATTTCCCTTTTTTCTTCATTAAGATATCAACTTTTGTATTTACAAGAGTTGTTATAAGCTTGTTGAAGATGGTTTCATATGCCTTTATTAAAGTGGCACTATGGGAAACTGTAGGACGATCTTTTTCAAGACTAGTCTTAAGATTGTCAGAGACATTTTCTATTTGTTCTGGACCATCTTCTTTGTGAGATCTTTTAGAAGATACTTCAATAGTAGGGCATGGAGTACGAACACTGGGATTGATGCAACCAATAACAGTTGTAGATATGCTCTTTTGTGTAAGAAGCATAAGCATCTTCTTTTCCCACTTGCGTATTTTGCATCTACGTGAAGTGTGACCAATATCATTACAATGATAGCATCGTTTGGTCCAGTCAGCCTTTTTGGATTTCAAGGACGAAGTTTGTTCGTCTGAAGATCCCTTTTTTATGGTGTTTTTGTTCATGATTCACGAAGGCGTCAAACACAGACAGTTACGTCCTTTGCAAGGTGTTTGCCGGCTCTGATACCAACTGAAAAAACGGGATACCGAGATATACCACCAACTTTTAGTTTTCGTGAATCTAGTTGATTATGGTTGTTTGAACGATCTCACAAATCAATATTCAAACAACAACCTGAGTATAGTTCAAAGAACTGAACCCTAACAAGAACGTAGTTCTCGTAGATCTCAATAGAGATGGATTCACTCAAAGGTTATGAATCAACAAACTTGCAATTACTTCTATTATATAGATCAGAGACAATATAATGCGGAAGGGAAAAGTAATGCAAGACACCAGAATTTTGTTAACGAGAAAACTGCAAACCTAGCAGAAAAACCCCGGGACCTCGTCCAGATGTGAACACCCTCAGTATGAACGGTATACATACGCTAGCCTACTCTCAGACTTCGGATTGGACTGTATCGAGACTGAATTCACCCTACAAGCAATTCAGTTACCAATGCGCTCCTACGTCTCTTGGCTCCCGCAGTAGCCTACGTATTTGATTCCCCTATCTGACGTCCTTTACAGGCCTAGGAGTTGCTCCACATCCCTTCGTGAAGACTAGCGCTACCCTGCCTCTAACAGGACGCCTAAAAGTATCCAAGTAATCAAACGAGAATACGATTGTGATTTCCTTTAGACTTAAAGTCAAGGTTAATGGAAATCGATATGTTGAATAGGACTTATTGATCTAGCCTAAACAACTTTACCTCCAAACGCGAGACGAACTTAGTATGAAACCTAGTTCGTGAATTTGCGTTGGGAACTTCTAGGGTTTACGATACAAGATCTACCTTACGAAGTTTCTATCAAATCTTGGCCGTGATAAGATTGAAAGTATTCAATCGACCCAAGATACAGGATGGAATTTTACTTCCGACCTGTGCTTCATGATCCTCAAGTGAAGTCTTTCAATAGTCGTAGTCCAAAAGGACTTCGAGATGACGACCAACCTTTATGCAAGGATACACAGATGTGTAGAGGATTGAGATTGTATCTTGCAGAAGGTCATCTATTTATAGTGATCACCAAGGGAGGCTTTGCTTAAAGTTTAAGCAACCTTGAGTAGGGCTCAAGCAAGTTCCGGAACTAGGAAAGTCCATAGCTTGATTACCCATTCTCAATCTTCTAAGAACTTTGGACTAATCCAAATGTTAAAGAAGACTCAACCTTGTTTGAAGGTTCGCGAATTCTGGTTCAATGCTTGTTTGGACATCGCTTTGCGACTTCTGGTCTGAATACTTTGTTTGAACATCGCTTGGATTAAGTTGTTGAATTCCATGGGCTAAGTAATGACAAGTCCGAGAACTAATCATGCCTAGACCGAAAACTTCAAGATATGGAGTTGGAAGTTTTCGCATGGCTTATATGAACGCGTTCATAGAGCAGTCAATAGAGTTCAGGAGAATTCTTGAACTTGTATGTACGCGTTCATACAGACTTAGCTCGTTCTCTGAAATACCAAAAGCAACACATGTACGTGTTCACCGTTGGGGTCATTTCAAGAGACAACTCAACATACTCTACCTATACATATTATCACAAGTGTGACAAATGCATTGGCGAAAATCCTAGAATACCTTCGGATCATATAAACAACATCATAGACTATTGGTATGATATAAATGGTAAATACGATACGGAAATGAAAAAAACTTTCTAACCTTCAGCGAGGACGTTATGATTTATCAAGTAGTAAGCTCCGGTCTTCGTCTTCATCAGTCTTCGTCTCGATTACCTAAAACTATACTAGTCCGAGGTTGTAGAGTAAACTAATCAAGGA
Organism: Papaver nudicaule; assembly: GCA_023529015.1. NCBI lineage: Eukaryota > Viridiplantae > Streptophyta > Magnoliopsida > Ranunculales > Papaveraceae > Papaver > Papaver nudicaule. Next base: position 6,197 of record JAJJMA010313287.1, read on the forward strand.
TTGTGTTTTTGTCTCATAAACTTGACAACTGACTTGAGATAGCAACATCAGTGGGTTCAACCGAGCAATGCTCTATTGGCCTGCCAACCTTTAGCTTTCCTCGTAAGTAAATAAGAGTATAGATGTGCGCAGAGGACCTACCGTGTTTAAAGTGGACCCCCAGGTACATAGGTGGGACAGATGTAAGAGGTATGTTGAAAGTATGCTGAAGTACCTGTGCCGCTTGTTGATCAATTCTCGGATGATGGATTAAAGTCGACTTGTCGTTGTTGGTGATTTGTCTTGCCGAGGTAGAATAAGCATGCAAAAGTTTTTGTAGATGTTGACAGCTGTGTTCATGTTTCAAGAAAGAATACACGAAGGGAGAAAAAAAATATCTAGCCCCACTGAAACATAAATCACGGTTCCACCACTGATTTGTATTTCTTCTCGGACCGTGGACTCTCGTTAACTCATAAGAGCAAGGGCCATGGGACTTTCAAAATGAAAGAGTAACTCTTTCAATATGAAAGAGTATGATCAAATGAGCAAATTTGCTTCTACTATGGGTAGAGAATGGACCACTTTCCTCCTCTTTTTCCCCAAAGTCTATCAGGTACTCTTTCATATGAAAGAGTGGGTGAAAGAGTACTCTAACCGGCCAAAGTTTAGCCGTTCAAAAAAAAAACACGGAAAACGGCCAAACATCAGCCGTTTCAATTCAAAAGCGGGTCCTATTTGGATTTTAAAATAAAAGTAACTCGTTTTTTTATTATTCTTAAATTTAAATAAGCGGGACCCATTCCCTTTTATATCTATTATTAATAACTTTTGTTTACTTTTCAACTTAAATTAATGGCTAAAGTTTAGCCTTTCCATTAATAAATTAACAAAATAATGAAACGGCTAAAGTTTAGCCGTTTTTTTTTTTCTTTTAAAATGGTTGAACTTTAGCCGTTTAGAGTCTTTTTATTTGCTCTGCGCGGTCAATTTTCCCCTCTTTCACTTAGTCTCTCTACCAAAATGAAAGTGATAGAGTGCTTTTGCACTCTATTCATAGCCCTTGCTCTAAGATTAGCACTACTTTAGAATTATTATTTACAGACTTGTTTGGCTGATTAACTGAAATAATCTGCAATATGATGCGCATCAATTACTACCAATTTTCATTTTGAATCATCCATCAACTTTCTAGCTTCACCATATGTTACTACCAATTTTCATTTTGAATCATCTATGATCTATCAACATAAATTACTACCAATTTTCATTTGAGTCGTGATATAGGGGTTTCGAAAAAAGTGATGCCCTCCATTTTTACTTCAAATATCCGGTGTCCAATTATAAGGGGTGTCAAAAAATGATGAAATGTCTTGTTTGCCCTTCAAACAATTCTTACCCAAAAATACCCCCACCCTAATTATAAACTTAAATGCATAATCTACCTCCAAAAACAGATCAAAACTCAAAAAAATCAAAACATCAAAAACTTTTCCTCCTCTCCTCTCTTACCTCTCTCTTTTCTCCACACCACCATTTCCTCCTCCATAATTTTTCATTCTCGAATATAGGATCAATGGATGCAACCAACACCGGTGGAATAATGGAGTACCAAAGGTAAGAATCGAAACCCACTCGTTATAATAGCCGTAACAAACAAGTTACATCCAAGACATAAAGAACACCTAGACGTAACACTAGTTCAGTAGAATTATTGTACCATGTACGACTTCTGATACAAGCCGTAACCTTTTGTAAAGTATCGTATTACTTACGACTGCTTACGATTTTTAATTTGTAATCGTAACTTAGATTAAGGTGAAGTTTAGTTGTCTCGCAAAGTTATGAGCCGTAATTATGGAACTACTAGATGTAACTTTATTTACGATTTATTTTCATGTATACTTCAGAGCCACAACTTGACATACGGCTGCTTATGGAGTTTACGAACTAGAGGTGGTGGTCGTGCTCCAGGTGGTGGTCCTCGCACTCGTGGAGGTGGAGTGGGAGGAAAAGGTCGTAGCTCAGGAAAGAACAAAGGAAAAGCTCATGATTGATAAAACTTATGTTATGAATTTGTGTACGGATGTTTTTTATAGCTTGTTTAACTTCATGGATGGATTTCAGGTGTGTGTGCTTAATTTTATGGATGTTTGATCTTAGTTTATGGATGTTTTGAATACCAAACTTTGCAGGTATTTCAAATTTTATTTATGTTTTGGTGATAAATTGCTTAAGGTTTTAGTCAGTTTTTACACTAGTTACGGCTGCTTTTTGCAGAAAAATACAAGCCGTAACCAACCTACGACTTGAAGATAATACCAGTTATCAACTGAAAGTTATGCAACCTGAATCAGCTCAACAGACAGGAGCACTTACGGCTAGTAGTCCCACTACAATTCTAGCCGAAAGTATGCAGAAATTTGAAGTCCAGGACTTTCGGCTGGTAATTGTAATAGCCGTAAGTTTTCTTAGAGCCGTAACTCATTTTTTGTAGCCGTAAGTAGTGCACACACCCAAAATATCCAAGTCTATTTAGCCAAAACTTACGGCTGGTTTATGAAGAACAACATGTCGTAGGTGTTTTTACGGCCAGTAATGTCAGCCGAAACTCTTAGTTACGGCTTCTAATTCCAGCCGTAAGTTGCTTCTGGGAGAAAAAAAAAAATCAAATCTTCAACTTTTTTGTGTTTGTGTGATGGATTAGATGCAGAAAAAAGCATAATTTTTTCTCAAAATTTTCAACATTTAAACTTATTATAACTAATTAAGTTAATTAACTCACTTTAATACTAATTAATCACTAATTTCACGTGGGCAACTTAGATATTATGAAAGTATTTTACATAGGGACCTGCCAAATGACTATGTGGAGACTAACCTAAAGGGGCATCACTTTCATTTTGAATCGTCCATGCGCTAGTTCCAGCTGATACTTTTTTCTTATCGGTGATCAATCTTCAGTGACACAGACTTCGCTCAATGTAATCCAAAATTAGAGGTGTCAAACAGGCCGGCCTGGCCTGGCCTGCCTCTGGTCGGCCTAGCCTGGCCTACAGCCTGGCCTAAGTGAGCCTGCCAATTACACAGGCCAGGCCGGCCTGGCCAGCGGCGAATCCAATCGAGCCTAGCCTGAGCTTGAGCTTGAACTGTTGATATGGGGCCAGGCCGGATCAGGCTCAGGCCACCCTGTGTCGTGGCAATAATATTTCAAAAATATAAAGTTGTGGGGGATTGAGGTCGAGACCTCTACCATACTTCCCAACCACGAAACCAACTTAGCTAAGAGACATTAATTAGTGAACATGACACTGTAATTCTAAGTAACCTATTTTAAATACTTACAAATAAAATGATAATTGTGACCCAATTAAACATGCACGTGGTGTTGCGAAAATCATTTGCTTAATTAACGAATTCATATATATTACATTGCAAACTTATTACTAATTAAATTATTATATATAGAAACTTATCAAGATAACTTAGTAATAATTTAATTATTAATCGACTTCTATGTGTAGAAACTAATGTATGTATAGAAAGTCTATAAACCAAATAATGTTGTACTAAACATTAGGGTGGACATTAATTTCGTTAATACCACAATAATTAATTTACAGGTTAAAATATAACAGACAACTAATGATGGAGTGATGGTACGCTAACGAGTTAGTAACCAAGGTAACGTAGGTTCGATTCTCCCCATCTTATTTTTATACAGGCCATTACAGGCTAGCCTGTCAGGCCTTACACAGGCTCGGGCTAAAGCTGGCCAGGCTGTACAGGCTAAAAGGCCTAACAACTTCAGCCTGGCCTGAGCCTGATTTAAGCCTGGGCCTAGCCAGGCCTGCTAGATTACGGGCCAGGTCAGGCTTTGGCCTGATAATTCGGGCTGGCCTGGCCTTTTTTGACACCTCTATCCAAAATTAGCAAAATCGAACCAAAAACCAGCAGATCAATTGAGAAATTGAGAATTCTAAACCGACAGAACCAACCTCTACCCTATTCTTATAATCCCTTAGCCCCAAAAACTTCTTTTAACTTTTTCATTTCAGCAGACTTGTCCTAACATACCAACAGGGTATTTAACTTTTTCATTTCGGCGGACTTGTCCCAACATACCAACAGGGTATTCAACTTTTTCATTTCGACGGACTTGTCCTAACATACCAAGCGTACAATGAAGGCATGAAGGATTAGAGGGATTATTTCAAAACAATTAGATTCCTCAACTCAAACAAACCAAAAGAGGGTACAGTTGTCGGACTGTACATTTTGAAAAGGTAACAAAAAAACAGAAGTCTCAGCCTGGATCAACATCATTCCTAATCACAGAATGCTAACTAAAAAGGGAACATATGGTAATCTTTCACTAAGACCTCTTTGTCGACTATGATGCTCCACAAATATTAGAGACACATTTATATATTCACAGAATCACACTGTAAAATCACAATTAGCAAAGGTAGTGTTAAGACAGAATAATATACATACATCATGAAGAGGTGAGGAAAACAATTGCACAAATTGGTGCAGATTAGTCTTCGGCGATCTTTTATCACTGTTGAGAACACGATCTTTTATCACTGTTGAGAACACGATCTTTTATCACTGTTGAGAACAGGGATTGTACGTCGTCTGCTCACTTGAATCGAGGAACATCAATTGTGGAATCTTCATATCTTCGATCGTATCGTGTCTATCTTCCTCGCCTATCTGGGAACTTTTCTCGCATTATTTCTAAGAACTATTTGTAGAATTGGATCCTATTTGAAACTGAAACATATAAAGAAACAGAACGCCATTCTCAGTCTAAGTTAAGTGATATGAAGGACATAATTAGCCAAGATCTGTAGTCTTGTGCAAATAATTGACATTTTGCTATGGGTTAATTAGGACATACATCCCTCTAGCTATTGTTTATTTCTGTTGTACCCTAATATTTGACACCTCCCGAAGTCCATGACAAACTTTCGAGAGGTTGACACACTAAAGAAGTATGACCTGGATTACTTTGAGCTTAGAAATGACTACAACAATCCTCATTTTCCAAAGAGCAATGAGACGTCTACAACACGCAATACAGGAGTTCCAGATAGTGAAAAATATCAAATCCCAAGCTGTGTGCACGTGATTGGGTCATGAAATTCTTCAGGTACTCAATTGTCAAAGCTGGAAGAGCATTCTAGTGTATGGAAAGCTAATTCACCAAGGAAGCATGTCAGCCTAAAACAAACAATGATTGGATGTGTATGTCTAAACCATTTTAGTTTTGATGTAGGTGTGCAAGACTGAAAGGAGGACGCAGCGATTAAGTTATAATTGAGTAATGGAGACCAACCTGAGCATTTTCCATCTTACATTTCTGGAGTTCCTCCTGAGTGCATATGAGCCTGCAAATTTCAAACCATGAGTAAGAAATCTTTGGCGCATTTCTTAATCTTAATTGCTTATAACTAAATAATAGACTACCTCCATTGCAAATCAGTCACTTCCTGCAACAGCTCCTTTTCCTTTTCATGCGCCAACTCCAGCTGAATGTAAAAATATATGTATCAGACGTTAAACTACACCCTTTTCCAAATTACAATATTGATATTGAGCTACATTTAAAATAATTCACGATTTCAAGCCTTATATTCGTCAACATACAAAAAACTCAAATATCAGTTGCAGATGAAAATCTATACACAAGCCATATAAATTACATAAAAGAACCACAAACTAATCTTCCATCGCTAAACAGCAAGAAACAACTGTGGGCAGATCCAATTCTCCACTGATGCGCTCAAAGTGGTCGCCTCATTGAAGTTATTACTGATTATGTTCCAAGTGGCAGCTGGAGTTTTGTGTGATAATGTTCTGGTCATTGTGGATGCCTACTATCCCTCCCTGAGTGAGGTGTCAGGATTATGGTCTTAACTAAAAATGGAGATGTTGACATCAGCGCAGGTGTACAGTTTGGAGGACTACGCAATAGATTTGAGTGCAAGGTGATTACTGCACTTTTGCTTATTCAGATAAGAGGTACATTAGTTGTGATTTCCTTTAAAATATTGTTCAAAAGAAAAAAACATTGAATGGTGACTTAAAGGCTAAAGCAAATAAGTCTGATGTATGTATCAAAAGATTCAAAACAAAAACAAAAGCCAATAATTACGTCTGATGTCTGAGCGTCAGACATATTTCTGTTGAAACAAATATCTCTTACAATTGGTTGTCACAGACTCTCAGTTTGATATTTTCCGACATAAACTTGTTGATGCCAAGTCAAAGAATCAAATCAGCCTTGGGCTAGAGAGAGTACTATGACAGATCTTACCTAGGTAAAGACTGGTGTTTGATAAGGATGTCAGTCCTAGATTAAGGTGAGAGACTTGCAATACAGATAAATTTACTAGAATGGTTAAGAAAATTCAAACATTTCATTTGTATACTCTTTTCTTTTCAGTAGCAAGTTAAAGGCAATAGCTTATATAAAGAGTAGCAAAGTTGGTTAAGTAAGCCACGAAACGTACCAAAGACTTGTCTGTTGATGCAGTGGGAGGCGCCATGCCTCCATATATTGAGAGGTTAGCTGGAGGATAGTTAATCAGGATCAGAAAGTGCAGAAGATAAATGCAGATAAAAAATGTATAGAGGATAACAGCAAGCACCTTTGGTGAGGTGCTTCATCAAACTTAGTATCGATTCCTGTTAAAGATGAATCACAAAGAAGGAACCCTAAACAAAGTACACTGGAAAACGAATGAACAATTATAATAAGGGCAATCTTGTACCTGTTGCGAAATATTTGCTTGCAACATACTATACAACTGAGAATAGGCTGGGCCAAGGTTCAATGGCGAATTTGGTGAAGCATCAGTTGCTGCCTGTTGGCCGAATGTAGGATGCTGGCTAATCACCTGCAGAAAATGAGCAACTAGTTATATAGCAGCAATAAAGGATTAACATATTGCAAGGATTCATCAAAGTTTATGGTAAATGAACAAGCAAAAAAAAATAACTTAGTAGTTGAACTTCCAATGCGAGCAAGCAAAAGAGAACTAGAATACCAACCTGCATGCTTTGACTTTTATGCATCATGGGAGATGCGGCCTACAAGGAAAGATATTATGTCTAAATCAGTGAAGGGCAATGGAAATAAGAAGCAACAGTGTGTTAAACCAGATACCTTTTCAGAATTGAGATTCTCAGATGTCACTTTGAAACGACCCTTTTGCTGTACAACTGTTGCCTTCCCTTTTTCATCAAGGCTCTCACCATTTGATGCTGCACTCGAAAGGCATAAAGTAGGAATTTGACAATCAACTTCAATGCGAATTACATTAAAAGTAAAGAAAGTTGAAGGAAACGGAGCCATAAAGAATCTGCACAAACCCGATGAGTTGGATCGGTATAGACTTTCACAGGCGGCATCATCTACTATTCTTGGCACCAATCCGTTGCAATTTACCGCACTCTGGCCCTGAAGATGCTGCTCATCACTGGATGAAACAAGATATATATATTTTAGGTGACACAAAAATCAGGCGTTTATCATAGTTGAGATGTTAAGTTGCAACTGGTTAACCACTGATAGGCAAATAATGTACACTATATTAACTATCACATCAAGTATGTTTTCCACGTGGTTAGGTGAGGTGACTACAGCTGTATAAAATAAAGAAAGGTGAAAATTGGCAGGTATACATCATTCAAAGTTACATGAGCCAAGATATTGCCGTAGTTTCAAGAAGCAACTACTACATCATAGTAGGCAATACTCTTCATGAGGAAATAAATGTGCAAGGCATCCTTTTAGACTACTACATCACCAAAATTTAGCAATAGCCTTATACATACATGATATCTCTATTGTGTGCAAATTCAAACATACCTCTTCTGGCCAGAATTAGTAGCCTTGCCCTCCAAACTCCTTCCGAGGGTATCCAGTTCAGCCTTTTCGTTCAAATTGTTTCTAACGTGATCATCCCGAACATGTAAATTATCAAGTGAGCTGTGATGCTCACGAACAGCTGCATTTAAGTCCTCAGACCTCTCACACCTACCTCTGGAGAAGTTCAGTCAAAACAGCAAGGTCAGAATAAAAATTAACTTCGACATCTGATGCTCCTTGCCATTCAGCTAAGCCTTTCTTACTATATATTCTGATAAGTAAGCATTAAATCAATATCTGCAGCTAAACTCTTTATCGAAATAGTTTATACTTTATAGCATCGTACTAATAGAATATCATGTTTAGAATTTTGGAGAAATTATCCTGATTTCCATAAATTCAAAAGCGAAGTTACAAAAACAGTGTTCATACACATTGTACTAATGTCTTGGTTCAGAACGTTTCAGTTGTTCAACTAACCAAGTTACTTAGTAGGTCGAGAGTTTACAAGCTATCCATCATAATAAAAAGTAAAGGAAACTAATAAACTGGGTATCCCAAAAAAGAATTTAAACATACTTGAGATTTTCCACAATGATGTCAGCTGATGGCACAGACACAAACCTGTTCATCAGTGCATTCTTTTCTTCCTGCATAAGCAGCAGATAACCTCATTATAAATCCTAGCATCAATATATTGTACCCACAAAAGTTTATGCAAAGTGAGTAGCTTTACTCTATCGGCACCCTCATATTCCCAACACCTGTTCATCTGCACATCAGACCCTTGTGAAGAATTGGAGTACCCTACTTGATCCTGATCGGTAATTGTCTCTTCAACATCCTGAATCTGATAATAATATTACTAAAAATTTGGACAAGTGAAAACCTACAAGCATCATATTAGGGTTACGAAAGTACCAGTGATGCTTGTGCCTTTAGATCTTCAACGTCAAAATTCCAACCACTAATTCCTCGTTTGTATTCATTCTGCACATAAAGAATCAAAGTACAGGAGTTCAACTCAAAAAGATCTACAGGTTCTCAAAAAAAAAAAAAAAAAAAAGAACATAATTTATGACATCCATGCACCCCACCTATTTCCATAAAGATTTATGACCAATATGTTAGATAAATATCTATTTTTATGGTACTCAACAAAACAATTAAAAACATACCATAGAAACTTTGATACCTTCTTAGAAAAAACAATGAAACAAATAAGCAATTTAAAACTAGAGTTTAGAAAACATAGTTTAAGTATGACAAGTCAAACCTGTGATATTTCTTCCTTTCTCCCATCTGGCATTTTCTTTTGTGCAAGCATGTCGTCTTCCTTTCTCTGAAGTAAAGAAGAAACCATAAAATAAAATTTGGATGAATGCATAAATACCTACAAACCATTTACAAACAAATAGGGATTACCTTTAATTCTTTAATGCGGTCCCCAAGAGTAGGTAACCCATCCAAAATTGTCCGCAAAATATACTCATTAGACCTAGCTTGCTTAAAGAACGAATGCTTTAACAATCTCCGCGCAGAAGGACGCTTTAGAGGGTTTTTTACTAAGCACATAGCAATCATTTGCTTAAAAGACTACGCACAGGAAGAAAAAAACGGTGTTGAAAAATAATAACTGCAAAATCACCACAACTAAGAAATCTTCTACGATTTGAAGCATACCAAACAGCAATCTCTCGTCTACATTAACTTAAGTACATCTAATTCAATAACTTCCTCACCTTTGAGAACTTTCTATCCCTTTCATAGTCAAGCCCAGGGGGTGCATTTTGCAATGTCATAAGCAAAACCTGCCAAGGAGATTTGTTGAAACATACAAATAATTACGCTATTGGAGCTAGCGATAATGCAATAGTATAAACAATACTGTGGATATGTGCACCTTCATTGGAGGATACTTCGAAAAAGGGGCATGACCATGCGCAAGCTCCAACGCTGTTATACCGAAAGACCAGATATCAGCCCTGCAGGATAGTTTTCCAATATAGAATCAAGCAATTTGATGATAACATATCAAGAAACACTAGAGGAGAAAAATATACGTACTTGAAATCATATCCATGCAATTGCTCCATAACTTCAGGTGCCATCCTACAATAAGACAAGAGAGCATCTTTAACAAATTTGTGCAAGGCATACCATAATACTACTAACACCTAATAATTGAGAAGAAATAAAAAGTAGAAGGTGAAGAAAGAAAAGAAAAGAAGGTAACAGCTGAAATAATACCAACAAGGTGTTCCCACAAAAGTATTTCTTGCACGCTGCCTGTCACCTGCATCAAAAAGGGATGCAGATACACCAAAATCTCCAAGTTTAATAGCACCACGTGAATCCACGAGAATATTTCCAGCCTGCAAGAACACAATAGGCATCTCAAATTTGAAGAGAAAGCAATAGAAAGACATTCAAACGAGGAAAACAATTTTCGTTTAGAATTTTTCTTAAGCATACAGGAGGAACCTATTAAATGTGCTCCGTCAGTTTATTTCTAATAAGAAATTACAAAACTAACAAGACCGAAAGATTTTCAAACTACCATTGGTTAATCAAATGCAACAATAAACTTACATTTCGAGACATGCCAACAAGCCCAAGAATTACGTGAATGTTTTTTTTTCTAAGAAGAACAATACGAGAAATGAACAAATGCTGGTTGGATAAAGTTAGCTACCAATAAGCACTGTAATATCAACAGGAGGGTCTAGCAACTCACTTTAACATCTCTGTGTATGTGCCCATGGTGATGAAGATACTCTAAACCCCTTAATACTTCTCTTAATATAGTTGATATAACCACCTCCTCAAAACCATCTGGAAAAGCGGCTTTCAATATGTGAAGACAAGAACCACCAGCCATGAAAGGCATCACAACCCACAGATTATGATCACTAACAAAGGAGCAATGCGCCTTCAGAACATTAGGGTGGTCAACCAAGATCATGGTTTGTGCTTCACGGGAGATGTTCAGCTACACAGAAACAAGAAGTTTATGATATGCAACAGTTAGAAGACTCAAATGTAAGGAAATAGAACCAACTGGGAACAAAATATGATGACATGATTGTCAATGCATAGCTGAAACTCAACAAGAGTTCCCAACTAATATGTCTCTACTAACAAGCTTTATATTTTATGGATAATATATGCTATAAGTTGACATGGGTAAGAAATACGTCTACATGTTGTAATTCCTCAATATCTGCCACGATACCACACTACTCTCGGAATACCTCAACTCTCAATTGAAGTAACAGATATGGCATGTGAAAAATAAAAACCATAAACCCTGTTCCTTATGAAACCATTCTCTTTAGCTTTTATGTCTGTACATGAGTGTATGGATAGTGAGACTAACTAAGTTTAGAAACGCATTCTAACAAGTCAACTTTAGTTTTGTTTTCCTAGTTTAGTTCTTGCATTAGAACTTTTTGAATCGAAAGCCCTAATATATAGTCTTCTAATTCATTTTGTTAGTGTAGTCTTGCGGAATTTACTTTCGCGGGAGAAATTCCCACTGGTAATAATGTCTACAAGACACTAGAATATAATTCATCCATTACACAGTCTTGAGCAAAATTACACAGCAGTTAGCTTCTCCTCCATTTAGAATGTGTATGTCAATTTATTTATCAAATAAGCCTAACTCAGTAACAAACTAACACTGTATACAATAATGAACTCATTTCAAAAGGTAAACATTGTACTTTAAAACCTGAAAGAAAAATAAAACCTCACTAAATTGAGAAACATTTTTTTACCGCCCTAATCTGAGATACATATGCTAACGTAAACAATGCCCAATTCTTGTAAGCTTCTTTCAGTTGATGATGATTAAAAAAATTAAAAAATAATAATAATAATAATGAAATTACCAAATCGCTGTTATCTCTTTCAAAATCAAGGATCTTTACAGCAACAACTTCATCCAGGGGAATACACTTCGCACGATAAACAGAAGCACTTGTTCCATGACCTATTTCTTCAAAAATCTCATAAAACTCTGCTCCTATTGGATATCTATTCCTTTCCATCTCTTTTTATCCACCTTTACCGAGATCTCTACAATCCTTCCTTTCTAGAGATCCAATTTGAAACCCTAAATCTCTTCGTAAGAACTGAATTTTCTCTTTATTTTTTTCTTAAATGAAACTAACAAATATAAATAAAATCCAACGGATAATAAACCCTCTAAGATCTAAATCAAACTCTTCGGAATCCAAAATTCCTGTGAATCTAATTTTTAGGATCCCACTTTCTCGTGAATGTTTTTAGGGGGAGAGAGAGAAAGTGATTTCCTTTTGCCCCTCGACGGGAAAAATGTTTGTATGACAAAATCCCGCCACTTGTAAACTCTCTCTCTCTCTCTCTCTCCGGAAGAGAAAAGAGGTGGATGATCTTTTTTAGAAAGAGAATGAGATAATGTAGAGTTCCTTCATCATAAATCTGTGCCGTTCATTTTACACAAATAACGACAAATTCTCATGATATCTTTATTTTCGCGAAATATCTAACGGTGGTGGGTTCTGGTCACATCTCACTTGACCAAACCGTAGATATGACATCAAGTTAGATATGACGACAAAACCGTTAAAATCGTTCCACAAAACGACAAAATACCTGATCAGTCTGCTCAATTTATTAATAGGAACTAGTCAGTAACCCGTGCTACGCACCGGGTAGGGTGATTGTTCCTGTTATGGTGTGGCGGGGCTCTGCCCCACCCCTGTTTTTAATTAGTAAAGAAAGTTGATATCGATTAAAGTTAAAAATAGATTGATATCGATAACCTCTATTTGAGACGAAAGTTGGTTAACTTAAAACATGAATAATTAAGATAATTATGCAACTGTATATAATTTGTAAATTACGATTTCCTTCATAATTTTTTTTGTGGATTAATATAATAGAACGCATCCAGTACTATCATAATTGTTGATTGGGAGCAGCGGGACCATTCGGATTTGATAGAACATGTCTTGATTGAAACAAAGCTAACCTACTAATAGAAAAGAAAAAAGAAAAGAAAAATCTGATATCTTAAGACATGAATAACAGAGTTAATAAGCAACTGGAAAATACATATTATCTATTCAATAGATGATTGTTAATTTGACACACCTTCGTCATATTACACCATAATTTAAAATTGTCGCCATTTAGTTTTTTAACCTCCACTGATAATTTTCTGTCCATTATAAATCTCTAATAAATTTAGTAATCTAAAAATTGATGCATCCCAGTCTATCTTGTTATGCAATTGAGCATAATTTTTGAATTAGGGTTTCCTGAAATATATTTTATGTGGATCACTATGAGAGATTGTACCTAATAAGATCGTAATTGTTATTGGGAGTAGCGGGGCTTCGCCCCGCCCCGGCCATTTAGAATCAATGGAACATGTTCTGATTGAAACAAAGGTAAACCTACTCAAAAAAAAAAAAATTAAAAAAAAATGAAAAGGAAACTGATATCTTAAGACATGAATTACAGAATTAATTAGCAATTGACAAATACATACTATCTATTTAATAGATGATTGTTAATTTGGTGTGACACACCTTCGTCACATTACATCATAATTTAAAATTGTCACCATTTAGTTTTTTATCCTCCACTGATAATTTTCTGTCCATTATAAATCTCCAATAATTTAGTAATCAAAAAATGAATGCATCCCAGTCTATCTTGTTATGCAATTGAACATAATTTTTGAATTAGGGTTTCCTGAATTATATTTTCTGTGGATCACTATTAGAGATTGTACTGATATGTTCGCAATTGTTATTGGGAGTAGCGGGGCTTCGCCCCGCCCCGGCCATTCAAAATCAATGGAACATGTCCTGACTGAAACAAAGCTAACCTCCTAAAAAAAATGATATCTTAAGACATGAATAACAAAGTTAATTAGCAATTGACAAATACTTACTATCTATTCAGTAGAGGATGATTTATTTTGGTGTGACACACCTTCGTCACATTACACAATAATTTAAAATTGTCGCCATTTAGTTTTTTATCCTCCACTGATAATTTTTTGTCTATTATAAATATCCAATAATTTAGTAATCAAAAAATGAATGCATCATATTCTATCTTGTTATGCAATTAAGCATAATTTTTGAATTAAGGTTTGCTGAAATATATTTTATGTGGATCACTATGGGAGATTGTACATAATAAGATCGTAATTGTTATTGGGAGTAGCGGGGCTCGCCCCGCCCCGGCCATTCAGAATCAATGGAACATGTCCTGATTGAAACAAAGCTAAACCTACTCAAAAAAAAAAAAAATGATATCTTAAGACATGAATAACAAAGTTATTTACCAATTGGCTAATACATACTATGATTGTTAATTTGGTGTGAAACACTTTCGTCACATTACACCATAGTTTAAAATTGTCGCTATTTAGTTCTTTATCCTCCACTAATAATTTTCTGTCCATTATAAATCTCCAATAGATTTAGTAATCTAAAAATGGATGCATCCCAGTCTATCTTGTTATGTAATTGAGAATTGAGAATAATTTTTGAATTAGAGTTTCCTGAATTATATTTTATGAGGATGTCTATGAGATATTGCAGCTGATAAAAATAGTAATTGTCACTGAGAATAGCGGGGTTTCGCCCCGTCCCGGCCATTCAGAATCAATGGAACATGTCATGATTAAAACAAAGCTAACCGCCTCAAAAAAATAAAAAATAAAAATAAAAATAAAATAAATGTAAACAACCTTATCACTGTGATTGAGAGATGTTATTGAGTGTTTAGGTAGTTGATATTGAAGAGAGTCGTAACTCTAAAAATGTAAACAACCTTATCACTAATATTAAAAACAATAATTATTAAAACGGTAAATGGTAAATGTCAGTTGGAGTTCAACCACTCCGGATCCTCTGCACCCAAAATTCTCTACACCTCTGCAACCACCAATGACGGGCAGCCACGTGTCTTGTTTTCAATTACCTTAAACTTTTGATTTTAGTTACTATATTTAAAAGATTTTCTAGAGAAGAAAAGAGAAATAATAATTTATCCCATAGTTTCTCTTCCTACATCCTTAGACTAAGAGGAATAAAAAACTTGGTGAGCACTGTAAGTACTAAGTTGTGGTTTGATTCGAGTACCCATTTAGATATATCACAGTTATCCAAAACGCAAACTTGCATTCCGTGTTCTTAATAAACTTTGGTAAGCACTGTAAGTACTTAGTTGTGCATTTGATTCGAGTACCCAGTTAGATATAACACAGTTCTCCAAAACCCAAACTTGTATTCCGTTGTTCTTAATAGTAATTTAGTAAAGCTGCCCATCAAACCCTCATATAAAACATTTGGGTACATCTTTGAACTAGGGTACGACCCGTGCCATGGGCACGGCCTTTGTACGGTTCATTTTTTATGATATGATTTTTCATCGTGTAAATGCTGGTGATAAATAAAAAATATTCATTACCTTTTTGAGCAGATGTTAGAGAAGTGTAAAATTTGGGCGCAATGGAGATGCATTTGTCAATCTTGTTAGATAAGTGTAAAATTTGTGCGTAGTAGAGACACATTTGACAGTTTTTGTTCAAGCCAAAACTACGCATCTGATTGTACCTTCCTACAGAGACTTCCCAAAGTAATTTTTAGATTTTGGAGATAGAATCACATGAGCATTACTTTGTATGATGATTGGATGTGACTTGTGTCGTAACAGCTCAGTCCCGGTCGCTTTTGCTACCAGAGAATGGCACCTTGTAATTGTTTTTGAAATGTAACAGTCCATTCGAATTTAACTTGGGCTAACCTATAAAATCTGCCTCCTAAGTTCGGCTGCAGTTGATAAAAATCATTTTTCATCTGGTTCTAAGCCATTCCGAGAGAGGCTTTGATACTGGAGCTATGAAAGTGTTTTTAAGCTATGACAGACACTCTTTGATACTGGAGCTATGAAAGTGTTTTTGAGGTAAACCTACCGCTGTAAGATTTATTCACCTGACACCATCAATATGTACCCTTTTCCATCATTATCGGTTATCGATGCCCAACAATCAGATCTCAAAGATTAGGTTTACGCATGTCGATCGCCTGGCGTTAGACCTCAATAATAGTGATACAGAAACCAATATCCACATTCATGATCGACACGCGTTGTAATAACCTATATTTGTGGTGAAAATAAAATCTGAATGATGACGTTCCTAAATCTTTGATATTTTGCTCCATCAGAGCACTTTGATAGATAACCAAAGTTATACCCAGAAACACAATATAAAGCATTCAAAAGAGAAGAGCATAAACAATACAGGAAATAATCAGAACAATAGCTACAAAAATTAGATAAGCTCACATTCAAAGTTTAGGAAGAAATTGATTGATCTCTAATACATCGTAAAAGCAATTCTCCATGAGACAAATAACACCCTGTCCGCTTAAACCTATGCAGAAACAACTTGATGGAAGACTCCCTTCGCTGAGCTGTTGTTTTAAAGTTTTCTTTCATCTTTATGTTACCTGAAAAATATAAATAACACATCAATGAGTTTTAATGTAATAAAGCTCGCTTCACTTTGCTTTTAAAGTTCAGCATTAAACAATCAGATTACATTATCTGTACTCTACAACTCACCATAAAAGCTAATACAATGACCATACATTCAGGCAAAAAACTATAACATATACCTATCCAAAACAAACCCAACTCCTGGTGAACCTGGGACAAAAATGAAACACCTCCTTCCTGGATCAAGATAGCATCAAAAGTTGCAACCTCCCAAGGGCAACAATGTTGTGTTACGCAGATGGATGAAATAAATTGGTTAAATCATGCACCTCCCCAGTTTTCCTGATACACGTCCTATACTGGTAGAGAAATAAGCCTTCATGCAGTTAAACACACTCTTATTTAACTAATTCATTATCAAAGTTGAACATCAAAAAGTCATCTGTTGAGTAGGTTAGACTGGTGGGTCCTCGTAGCGACGTTTCTCTATGGCTAGGGAGGTTAGGAGGCACATGTACTTTACGTAAAGTTATATAAGTGACCGCATAGGTTGGGTCTTGATATTAAATCCTCCCGAACAATATGCCATTTCATAATATTATTAAAGTTTTGCGGTTGATCTAAAAGGACAGTGCAGAGCAGACTCTAGTTAAAATGTGGCTTACCTGTTGAGCATTGGCCACTATCTTTCGCTGGGCGTTGATAGATATGGATATCCACTGATATTTGTTTCTAGAAGAATATGTAACCTATAAAATACATTTAACATCACGACAGAGGTATATCAACGTATGCCAAAAACTTGAATCGAACAGGACAGCCTAAAACGAATCCAAAAGTATTTGGGGTACATAATCCAATTTGGATGAGAAAAAAATGCATTTGGATCTGAGTGGAGAAGTAAAAGACCGTGGGTCATGTAATATGAATGACATAAAAAAGAGAAAATAGTGAATATTATGGTAATGTCAGAATTCCAATTTAATCGGGCAACACTTCACTATTAGATCATTCCACTATAAATAGTAATACCTGCAAAAGAGACGGTACTAACAAAAGCAATCACAGTCCCTGCGAACAGAAATGAGATTCCCATCAAATCACAAAAGGAAACATGGAGCTGTTATATTCGCCCAAGTCTCAACAAACTACAGAAAGCATGCTTCGCAGTACATATTTAAGACAAATAAGCAGAAATGCAGTCTAAGTACCCTAAATATATAGCCAAAGAAACTTTAGGCTATAGTAGACATCACGTTTGCTAAAGATCATACTACCACGCTTTTCATCCTGCATACACATGTACATCACAAAAATTAAAGTAGCTTACAAATCTGAGTGTATTTCAGAAGATTTCTGGTCTAATGTATTGTAATTCAGAACTCACCTGGTCTTCCAATCATCGATATAGAAATAATGGTTAAGTGTTTCAGTGTGGCAGGATTTGTCTCAGTATACTATCATTTTGATATATTAAAGCAAGAGATGGTACTAAGGTAAACAAAGTACTAAAAGATTGGACCGTGAATTATGAGGTCCTACAGTAACCAACCTACAGAGTGCTACTTGCACTTAACAGAATCCATTCAGTTTATACTACAAATAGGTTTAGTTAATTGCATCGATGTCGTATCATTGAAACTCATGTTTTCAACCACCACCATACTGTTTGCAGTTGTATCATTTGGTGGAAATACAGAGTGGAATAACCTTGAAATTTAGCACTCAAATAGCACCCCTATACGACTATTAACTGTGAATAAAAAATAAAACAATAATAAGAGTGAATCCACAGTATTGTGGATTCTATAGTCTACGCCAAATGGTGTGTGTACCGGTTGGAATTATATATCAGGGGGAAAACCGGCGAATCCTAAATTATATGCATAAACTTCTTTAGCTTTATATCAGACTAAGAGAAAGACAATAATAGGTAACAGGAAACTAACCCAAAAAAAGGTACCTAAAATCATAAGATATTATGTTCAATTGGAATAACTAATCATAAAAACTTGAATAGTGTAGGACCTGTAGGTTACAACTTGAAGCTTAGACAGTGAATGAACATAGAAGCATTGAAAATGACGCATCAGTAGGACTTGCGTTATAAAACTTCATTAACTCATCCACCCTGAAGCTTTTATCCTGCCGAAAAGCAAGTGACAATTGGTCAGAAATATAAAATGTTCCAAAGAGAAGCAACTCTTAAACAAAGATAATTCAATAAGGTTTAAAAGATCCCAGTTCGTGATACTGAAACATGGCCGCATGAAATTCGATGGTGTATTGTACTCGCTTTAATCATCACGGATTTGGGAAGACTAATAGATGTATGTATAGGAGACACCTACTTGATCTTACAAAACTGTTTCATGGCTTCCTCATAGCTTCCACGGTTAAATCAACTGGTTGCTCTAGTAGCTCGTGCAACTGTATATGGGATATTAGAACTATGATAAACACATCACAATTTATAAAAGGTAAAAGACAACCCAAAGTTTGTTAATTCTAGAAACTCTAGAAATTATACAATCTTCAACAAAATAAATAATGAAGCAATAAGAAAAACACAAAGCACCTTCTTTATGAACAATTCCCAAGCTTTTCCATGTTTATCATCCTGCAACACATAATCGACCCAAAAATTGTTAGACGATGAGTTAGAGAAAACGGAGGTTTTAATTAGTCTTTGATCTGATTTGTTTTTTCTTTGGTTATCTCCTCCCTGGAGATGTTTTGCATTTTTGTATTATTTTCTGATTCTAGTTCATTTGCAAGAACTTCAACGATGCATGTGAGTCATGGGTTTTCACCAATCGACCAATGGTTCAACAAATTAAGTATACTTGTTTAGTTGTTTCTCATATAATTGAATGATCTCGGTAAATTTGCTATGCTCCATACCTTTAGCAAGAACTCAGGTGAATACCACATTTTCAGGATCTGAGGTTTACCCCCGCTCCAGAGGGCAAAGCTCCTGTTATAAGTTATAACCCCTACTATATGTTCTCATCCTCCTATGCAAATCCAAATATTACCTAATACATCATAAAACAATTCCAATCAATTGAAACTCAACTGACATTTAGCATACTGGATTCAAAAAAATAGTGTGAATAAAGTCAGGATTAATTACATTAATAATAGAGATGGGTCTCTATCTATTTCCAATTTACAAAAAAAAAAAAACAAGATATGAAACATAAAAAACCCCAAGATAAACCAAGATAATATCACTATCATCCACAAATCAATATATTCGAACAATTAAAAAAATCAAAATCAAATACCGTAGAAGTAGACTTACCAGTAGAGAAGGTCAAGAACTAAAAGTTTGGTTGGATTTTACATTGCATATCGTCGTTGTCAACATTAAAACTGAATTTGCTCTCCGTATTCTTTGTTTTCCGGTTCATCAATAAGATTGAAATCTGATTTTGATTTTTGAAGTGTAACGCGTCTCACATTAATGAGTGAGATATTGAGGACTTAAAACTTAAAACGCATGGAGGTGAAGTAATGGGGTTCGATCTCAACGGCTGAAGCTGAGTGTTAGAATATGGGGTTCGAACTCAACGGCTGAAAGAAGAAGGTCGTGTGTGAGGGGAGTGTCAAACTACAAATGGGGTAAATCTAGAGATCGAATCTCAGCCGCTCTTTGTCCTCCCGAAATACGGATGCCGTCCAAGCTCAAAAACACCATTCGGTCTTATAATATAGATGGATTTGGACGAATTGGTACCGGGATCAGATGAGACGTCAGACTCCCCCTACATAAATATCGAGGTTCTGCACTAATCTCAAATGATATAAAATCCAAAATATCACCATTTTCACCATCAAATCTCGTATGATGTAAATGCACCCGTCTAAATTCTGGAAAGCTGCCATTAGGAACTAATGCCAATGCCTCATTCTTTCCTAGACCAAGAAAAATAGAGCTTGACCTATTGTCTTCTACATGGATTAGCAAACATATATGGCTAGGAAGGAAGTATTTGTATTGGGTTGTCCAGTTTCTGCTCGCAACATTTACCTGCTTATATCCTGTCACTCCAGTTAATTGAATTTGGTATTCTAGTAATTGTGTAAAGAATTTTCATATCGATGTTTTTTTTCTTCCAGATTTTTGTCCCAATTTTTCTGGTTTTGTTCACTTTGGTGAGCACTGTAACTATGCATTGGATTATCATTTTGCATTGGCCATTTAATTCAATAAGAAATAGGGTATTTTCTCTTAATTAGAATTGTAATAATAGAAATTATGAGGATAAACAATTGTTTCCCTTTTTTTTCTCTTGGATAATCTTAAAAAAACAGAAACTAAAATCAAGATTTAAAGGTATTTGAAAACAAGACATGTGGCTGCCCAGCATTGGTTAGAGGTGTAGAGAATTTTGGGTGTAGAGGATTTTGGGTGTAGAGGATCCGGAGCAGAGTTCAACATAGTAATTGCTTATTTATTTGAAAGTATTAAAACTTTAAAACAGTAAATGTAACTTTTCTAAAATGAACAGATATACTCCTTGTAAAGAGGAATACGTTACACCAGACAATCCATTATTCACATTGTAAAGGGAGGGACGATGTTGGGAAAAAAGCAAAGCACCTGCGATCAGGAGAACATAGATGACTTCAAAGATTTCAAAGATCAAGACACTAAATATGTTCGAAGGAGAAATGCCATAATCATTAATTACCATGCATGCATGACACCTGAATCAAGTCCAGTTTATGTCTTCATAAGACACCTGAATGCAATAGCGAGACTGAACTACATAACGCATCGTTCAAGTCCAGTTGCATGTAACGTATTATGAGGCACCCGTCTGATTAAAGGGAAAGCAGAATGTGTATTCTGAAATTGGAGCAGTGGTCGTAGTTGCTTACCTCGCATCACAAAATAAATTACGATGAGATTTGCCAGAGACTGTAATACACACTTTGAGCGAGCAGGTGAGACCATTTCCCTGTGAGATAAAATTTTAAACTTAGAGAAGACAGAAAGTATGACCAGGCGGTGCGGTGTAACCTGTTATGGCGTACATAGAAGACAAAAGAGATGCGTTGTTAAGCTTAATAAGAGTTGCACATTATCGAGTGAGGTTAAGGATGATGAAAGGAATCAGAAATGGCAACTAAAGTTTGGTCGAGATTGCGATGTAGTGCATTTAGAATGTTTGTTGTTACCCCTTGCAAAAGGCTGTAATTTTTTTCTTCAAATTGTTCAAACATTGTGAAGTTGAGGAATTTCAGGCTTAATTCGCAAGGTAAACGGTTCAAATGGAAAGACAGAAGCAATTTCATCCCTTCCACTACATCAAATGCCTGGATTTCAACTGCATAAAAACAACATAATGCTTGGAACTCCATCTAAATCCCGGTAACACCAGCTGTATGGATCGAGCAGATCAGAAGTAAACAAACATAAATGAATCAAACTAATTTAAATATAAACGGATCAAAACTTAAAAAAAGGGAGATGGTATGACTCATCGACCCTCCTTTCCTCTGCATGAAATGCCTGGAGTTCAACTGCTTTTATAAACTACAAAAATGCTAAAATTCCATTCGAAACCCTGCAACAACCTACCAGTGAGTGAGCAGAACACTGATGAACCAAAACGATCAAAATGAATCAAATGTAAATCAATTTATTCAAAAAAGTATAAATGTCAAATAGACGAACCGGCAGATGCATCGGTTAGAATCAATCTGTTCTACAAAGGGGACATACTAAGAATATTAGCATGAGTTAGAATGAACTGGCAGTTGCCTGTCTGACATAAACCATAATCACCAAAAACATTCTCGTTGTCAAACCATCTAATAAAAATAGAAATGTGAACTCCCAAATGAAACCAAAAACAGAAAAACACATAATATTCTTGCATACCGGAATGAATCAGCAACCTAACCCCCGTTTTAAATGCCTACAAAAAGATCAAGAAACCAAAAGAAAATGTACGCTACTAAAATAATTTTAGAGTTAGAGAAAACGTGAAATATCCTTAAGAGAACTGCAGTCTAGCACAAAAATCGAGGAAACCATAGCCTCAATATAGAAGTTCAGAGGAAATGAGAACCAATCATCTGTATGTGTATAACACCTTAGTACATCCAAACCGAAGGGATTATATGTTGATACCTTGAAAAAAAATATGCAGCCATTCGCTAGGCATGCAAAGCATTGGGCTAAAATCAAAAAATAAACCAAATAGCAAACTTTAGTGTTATACATCAGTTAGAAATGTAAACATTTATGCTTGCACAAACGAATCCACAAACGTATATAAACATTTATAAACATTTGAAAGGGGCAAAAGGATCAAAGTTCTTTACTTCCGGCAATCGAATTTGAAACGTATATAACCACTAATGTCAAAAACTCTTTAAGCCATCATTAACTACAAATGGTGTGTGCCAGATTGAGGTTATAACATGTAGCTAATAACTTTTAGATTTAAGATGTCAATGTATCCAGTGAAGTGATTGAACCGGTGATACAGATTAAAATGAGATGCACTAACTGGTTAGCTATAGTAAATCACTTCAAAGGCAATTTTGCTTTCCCTTTTGCTTTTAAAGTCGTTACACACACTAACTGTTAGCTGCGGCTGAAACGACAAAAAAATAACGATCTTTCAAGAACCCAGGTTTCAAGATTCATGTAAGCACACTGAGCAAGTAAAAAGAGAAAAAATTATGTGTCGTAGCTAAAATATGAACTAAAAGTCTAGAAATTGGAAGAGACATGGATATACAGTGCCATTGGTTTGGTTACTTACATTGTCATCGAGCATGAAGACGTCCAAGCTGGTGACCTCATTGGTACCGATGAAATTCATTGCAGCCCAACTCTTTGAGATTCTAACGTGCGTCATCCAGGGTTTCCCTTCTTTGGCTTCGCCTTTTTCGTTGGTTGTTCGGGATGTTTGGAAGGGCTGTTGCGTAGACAAATGGGCCCCAAATATTAAGTCCACTTTGGCACTAACATATTTTTAGCCTCCATGTATACCAATACCATGCTCGAGTTAAACATTTTAGTATCGGACCCCAATTTTTTTCACCTAAACCACGCTTGAGTTAACCATTTTAGTATCACCAGCTATGGTGGAATGCCTATGACCCTGTCCAAAGGCATGTTACAGAGTACACAACTCACAATCTCAAGAAAGGAAAATAAATTCAAGGATGCCATATTAGCATAGGCAAATAAATTGGGCGTTTTAGTTTTCTGACTAATAACTGATAGGTAATTACATCCAAAAATTTTATAAGAGAATTTAATCATTACCTGGCTCGTAGTAACCGTTGTCAGCTTTGCAGCATTACCTTATCTGAATCCTATGGATATCTACATCTCAAACATTGGAAAGTTGGTATAACAATACTTAAAACCAAGCGAATAGAACGGAAACGTGGAGTACCTCCAGATGCAAAAATTATAAAAATAGCCAGGCACGAAGAAAAATATATGGTTTTGGTTTAAGCACCATGTTGAATTAGAGAACTCTATTGAGTATTGACCTTTTAACTACCACAATACAGTAATTACGCTTCTTTTGCCATTGTTCACAACTGATTTTAGCCCATCTCCACAGTTTGAATATTGTGCAAGTGAAACTACCATGTGCTTAGTGTATGAGAATAGGTATATTTGTGACATTTCTACAAACACTGGCCATGCATTAATATGGCAGAACCTGTTTTGCTTTTAAAAAATGGTAGAACCCTCATCGTTCATCCATGACATTAAGAAGCATCGAAACATAAATGAATCATTTCAAATTATAGAACTTTAAAAAATAAACGCAGCTCAAGCAAGAGGACCAAGTTTCTTCTCACATCACTTGATGACAAAAGAGCAGATGATGATGACTCTCATCAGTCACCAGCGACCAGGATTCTACTTCTCTGAATTTCCTGTATTTCCAAGATTCTTCACCTTACCAGCACCCCATGGTGGCACGATCACCATAACTTCCAACGATTAATACCTTCATTTTTAAAAGAAATACTAATAAGAAAACCCACAAACAGTTTGCTCGATTCAATAAAGAATTCAATGCAAACCTTGTATACCTTTACCAGCATGACTATCACATAAAAAAGGTATATAAACCCTGGGAGATGAAGACTAAGCTAGTGGCGCGATGGTGGAGAAATCTTACTGCACGTATTTGTTCTTATACGCGCCCCTTTGATAAAATATACATATACCTTCCCACCCTCCGAGTGCAAATTTGTGCACCCTTACAATTATAAGGGTGCACGTTCCGCCCACGATGATTGGGCCACGTATACAACAAAAACCGTAAGCGGTTTCTGGTTTCTGTTTTGAATTTTTTCTTCCGATTTTATTTTAAAAACTAAATTAATAATACAAAGAGAGAGAAGTTA
>JAJJMA010313295.1:0-17402 GCA_023529015.1 Papaver nudicaule
CTACAGCAATTGTACTTGAAATCAATATCAACAGCAATGGGTAAAAATCTAGGAAGATTTATGAGAATAGCAGAAGGGTTCAATGAAGGAGCTAAGGCAACAAGAGTATGTGCAGAGAGTAGTGGAAGTGAACATTCAGCAGTGGAGGAGACTTCTTCACCTAATGATCTTTCTGATTTGGTTGAGTCGTTTCTCGAAAGAGGTGATGATAATGCCGAAGTTGATTTCGAAGAACATGAAAAGGATAAGAAAGGATCTAAAGATGAGTTTATGGATGATTCTGAAACTAGAGATATGCTTAAAGACTTGCTATCAGGAAGATTTGAAGATGATTCGGAGGTTAGAAGAAAAATTCGCGATGCAACTGAGTTAGCTTATAAAGATATAGGATTGAATTCTTCAGAAGATGGATTTAAAAGACGATTGATGACTCGATTACGGCAAAGAGGTTTCGATGCAGGTACTTCAATATTTAGTATTTACTTTTTATTTTGTTGCGATATTCGTAAAATGTCATACTATGGTGCGTTTTCAGTAAGTTGATTTTAATTATGCTTATGGTTCTGCATGACATTCAGGTCTGTGCAAATCGAGATGGGAAAAGACGGGTCAATTTCCAGCAGGAACGTTCGAGTATGTAGATGTGATCGTCTCAAGAAAACGTTACATTGTGGAAGTATTTCTAGTCGGAGAATTCACAATTGCTAGACCAACGAATCGTTACACTACTTTGCTCGAAGTATTTCCTCAAATTTTTGTGGGGAAACCAGATAAGCTAAAAAAAGTAGTGAAAATAATGTGCCAGGCTAGTAATCAATCGTTAAAGAAAAACGATATGCACATTCCACCGTGGAGGAGAAATGGGTATATGCAAGCGAAATGGCTCAGTCTGTACAAGAGAACGATCAATTCCTGCACGGACATGGTTCTGTCAGATTCGGGTACTGGCAAACGGTCAGTTGGTTTTGACACCATTCGGGCACCTATGAAGAAGATCTATTACTGTAGAGATGAGTTAGAGCGGACAATGGGTGTGGGTTTGGGTGTGGGTAACAAAGTAGGCCAATTAGGACGGTTGTTAATCTGATGGCGTAGATTGTTATTTTGTGTAAATGCGGTTCAGTTTGTAAAATTGTTTCTAAGGAATATAGACTAGTATTAGCAACTCCATACCTCTTTCTCTAATTTCTCTTCACCATTATTTTGGGGTTATATTTTCTTTGAAATGAAATTTTTGTGTAGAAACGGAATCAATCGAAATCAATCAAAACCACATTGATCGAAAGCATTATGTTTAATGTACTTGTTGATAAACTAAAATGACAAGGGATTAAACTAGTAAGAAAGAAAACATTATATTTTATTAAGATCCAAAAGAATGATGGGGCACGCTTATATTTCAGTTTCTAGTGATAAAAACTTAGCACTGCGAGAGATCTCTTTAGGTACCTGATTTAGCATTCCTCTGCAGCAAATGAGAGTGACTCTCCCTTAACATTATATAAGATATTTTTGCGAGCTTGTTGCATTGCTCCAAAAACAACATCATAAGTACTATCTCCTCTAAGAAGACCTAAGCAAAAATCATTATGAGTGATAGAAAAAATGGTATCCGGTTTATCGAGTACATACTTTGCTCCTTGAAAGTGATATGTCATTGTTGGATATTGATCAGAAGCCTTGTTAGTTTTTTTATAACAAAGATCAAAATAACCGCGACGTACCGATGGATCATGTTGAATACCTAACATAGAAAAATATGACACAACCCTTTCCGCAACTCTGTCAAAGATACGTTTGTGCATAGCGGTGAATGCAGTCCCTGAATCTATGAAAGTACCACCCTTTCCAATATCCGGTTTATACTCAAAATCCTTCCTTTGAAATCCTATTTTAGTCCCATTTACACTTATATCCTCTAAGTTCATGAAATATAAACCGGGACCACTAGGATGAGAAAATAAGGGGGTTGTATATACTTGTTGACCTTCACCTCCAATTTTCGCATCTGAACCAAATCTTAAGTACGTGCTTGAACCCGTACCATCTGTATATGGCTTCAGGCAGTATGAGAAATTACCTTCTGTGGCAGGACCTAATTGATTTAGTAAAGACCTAGGTCCTCTATCCAAACCGAGTACTCCATGGACAGCACCAGAATTGAAATTTTTTTTGAAGTTCTCTTGCCTGCGGCCACAACGCATGACAATATTAAAAGTTTGAAGGGCACCGTTATCTGAATATACGGTAAATTTTTCTTCTGCCAATTCACCGTAAGTATATTCTGTGCTTTCGTATCGTTGTTGGTAAGTACAGATGCCGGTCTCACATCTTCCTGGGTAGCATAGAGGGTGGTGGTCGCTACAATGAATAACTTTATACGTACTTGAAATATTTGCAGGATATAAGGGTCGGTTTTGAGGATAATAATGAGTGGCACCTTGGCATTGAGTCCATATAAGCTCGCTACCGGAATCCACCGCTAAATAGTAATTCATGAAAGATTGTGGTAAACTACTAAAGGTACCCAACCCTACCAATGCAACATAAAATGATCCAGCTTCATAAGCCACAGGTAAACGTGCACCATCAGGGTTTATCGAATATGTTGTTTTATTGAAACTTGATAATTTGAATCCAATGTAACGTGCTCGATCTTTGGATTGTTGGACGAGTCTTCGTAGTCTTTCTTCTTGTGTTAAATGATCACCAGGATAAATAGGTGATTCTTTAAAGTCTCTATGAATAATCTTCATACTAAACCCGCTTGGATTAACTGCAACGACTGAGTTTAGTAATAAGGAGATATCAGAAATTGTTATCAGAAGAATGAAAATAGTGACCAGGGCATTATTTTCAGTTCCACCCATTTTTGATTTTTGTTTTCTAACAATATGGTATAATTGTTCTTGTAATTGAACATATAAACATAAGATTGAGGGTTAGTTGCCATTTTTGAATTATACTGTTTAATAAAAGATATTGTTTTAAATACTGCAGATAGTGTTATCATTAAACTCTAAGATTGAGAATTAACTATCAATGTCAGTAATATATACTCCATTAATTATCCGACATTGTTTCCATATTTTTTCCCATTATTTTTGTAAAATTTATTCTGAAATAAATCCATTTTAAGGAAAAATGTTTTTAAGAATTATACTAGGCAGTGTAGAAAGTGCACCGCACAAAGCCCAGTGCAGCAAGTGCACCACACAAAGCCCGGCTAAGTTTGGGGCCTTTTCATCACTAGTTTGGGGCCTTTTTCTTCCAAGCCTAGTATTGTAGTGTTATCCTTTCTATGCAGGGCCTTTTTTTCAAGCCCAATGTCTATTTAGTTACAAGAAAAACCTATGTAAAGGGCCACCTATGATTCGAACAGCCTTCGAACACGAGACCTATTTAGTTCACTCGCATACTTTCCTCTCAAACTGTTATGCGACCTACCGGAGGCGGAGGTTAAAAGTCCAACGGTTTCCTGAGGGGGATTTAAATACACAGAAGTGTTAACTATATCAGAACCTTACAATTTAAACGGGGAGTTGGGTGGAAGACCCTGAGGAAATTGTTGTTAGGGCATTGTCCAGTCAAACCGACTAGCGTTGGTATGTCAAGCTGGTTGTCAGTTTTAGGTGTCAAAACACAATTCTTGATTTAGCCTACTAGAGTTTAGATTTCGGAATGGGATATAGACAAAGTAATAGAGACCTTGAAGACGAAGACAATGATCATAAAGAAGCATTGAATATTCGTCATCGACAAAAGGTTAGTAGGAGTTATAACTTTTATGGAAATTCTTTTATTCTACTTATTCAATCTTTCGAAATAGTCGGCTACTTTAGTAGTGTTATAGCGATTGAGATTTTGTATTCTTGTCTACATAACCATGAGTTATGTTAGTATTTGTTCCCACAATACTAAGGTTACAAGATGCATGAGATAGATTCGATGCCCTTTCCAGTGCAATGGTTTGCTTGCAAATCACATGTAGGAATATGAATCTAAAGGAGTACTCTAGAGCAGAGTCGAGTGGATTATAGCTGAGGGCGTAGTAACACGTCTAAGTACTGGCCCAGACCAGAACCTCCAGCGGATCCAGTTAAACCTTAATCTGGGCAACGGCGGTTCACGAACCGGTTCGTGAACAGTGACTCCAAAATTTTCTTTTGAGTCCCAAAACGTCAATCTGTACACGTACATGTACGTGCCATAGGTTCGATGAATTTGGCCGGAATCCAGTCGGACGATTCTCGAACCGTCCAAGTGACTATTCTTCTGGATTTTTGCGTGGGTTAAACTTCTAACTCCTTTATCTCTTAGTTGGAATTGTGCTTATTTGAATATCTTCTGTGGTCCATCTAACGAATCTCAATGTGTCAATAAGATAAAGTTTTTCTCTGGTCTGTTGGATCTCTATCTTGAAGTGTTTTTGAGCTAACAAAACACTTGGCAGATAAATGATTAAAGATTTCCAATTGAGATAAATCTAGGGTTTATTTGTGTGCAAGCTAAGTAACAAGTTCGTTTACACGGGTTGTTGCTAACTTGTTGGTTAAGAAACTAGTTGCTTTATTCCTAAGCAACCTATCTTATTGAGTGCTATAAATAAAGGGTTAAAGAACGAAAACCACAAGTGTCAAGCATACGTGCAGTTTTTCTGTGGAATTGATCGTAAACTCTTTACACTTAGGTGTAAGCTTGTTGTGGTATTGTCATCCTCTATTAGGTAGCAGTTCCTATGTGGGATATACCTAGCGACTATAAAGACATCTCTTGAGAGTTGGGAAGCACAGGTAGTAGATAACATACCTCTGTGGTTGTTATCAGATTAACCTCTAACCTTGGTAACCTGATCACGTTCTTGTCTATTCTATAGTCCTTCTCTTATGCAATAAGGATATTCAAGAACTGATACGTTACATACAAGGTTGAAAGGAAGCAACGCACGGCTGCACTCGGTGTTGTAAGACCTAGTTAGCTCCAGTTGTATAAGTTTGTTAAGTGATTCTTTTTACAACTGAGGTAGAGACAAGTTGTGCATAGTTTACTCGGTTTACTTGTGAGCCCCCGCTTGTAAGTAGATTTCCGTATGACCTGGAGCAATCCGAAGGAAGTCACTTTACGTATGTTAAATTGAAGAGGACGGTTCAAAACATACAGTCAGTAATTAAGGTTGCAAAGCCGGTATTTTTGACATAAGCCTTTAACAACAATTAAAGAAACTCCTAGGCCTGTAAAGGACGTCAGCTAGGGGAATCAAGTATGTGACGATATGTAGGGGATCTAGAGACGTAAGGAGTGCGACAGTAGCCAATTCGCTTGGAGGGATTAAGTTTGTCTCTGCTACATCACAAACCGAAGTATTATAGTAGGCTAGTGTTTGTAGACAATTAGTACTGTGTGGAGTTCAATCTGGACGAGGTCTCGAGGTTTTTCTACAGGTCGTAGTTTCCTCGTTAAAAAAATCTCTGGTGTCTTGTGTGCTTTACTTTCCGCATTATATTCTCTGATTATATAATCAAAGCAAACACAAGAAGTACGTTATGAATAACCGTCGAGTAGGTCCTTAATCCATCCAGGGTATTTGCCAAGATTTATCTTGAGTTGGACCGACCACTTGTGATCCCACTCCGGTAATCAGATTTGGATATTGATTTTTGAGATCGTCCATATCTTATCATAAGACTCATAAGCCCAAACGAAAAGTTGGTTGTATTTCGGTACCCCTGGTTTTTCAATTGGTATCAGAGCCGATAAAAAAATAAAGGCGTAACTGTCTGTATTTATCGCGCCTTGTGAGTTATGGAGCAAAGCATAAAATCTTGTAACGTACCACACTTGAATGTAAAATCAACATCTAAAAGAGAAATCATAACAGATGACACGTCTGATTTATGGACCAATTTTATTAATTCTCTATGTATTGAAAAATAGAGATTAACTAGAAAAGTCGAAGAGCTTTATTTCGGGTTAAACATTCAAAGTGAAAAAGTTCATGATTTATCTGGGGAAAAAATGCTCAGTAATAAGCTAGATGAAATTGTCCGTCAAAAACATACTATTAAGCCCAGTCTATCCGGATCAAGTCAATTATTGACAAAAGGGATTCAAGACCCTTATTCAGAATCTAGTCTGAGGCACGACTCAAGGGAACGATATGGAATCAGGTTCAAACTCCCTTATTCAGAAAACATGAATATCAAACACCCTTGCACCATGAAAGGTCACTTCCAACATTTATGCAGTTCCTTCAGAACAAAACTCCAAGAACTGGCAGACTTGCATAAAAATGCTCATAAACTCTTTATTGAGTTAAGAAAGCATGTAAGGAATCAAGAAATACCCCATAGAACTCGTGAATGTGCTTTAGGAGCAGTTGCTCTGAAATCTACATCCCCTTTTCAATGGTTCCTTGATAGTGAATGTAGTAGGCTAGGCACATGACAGGGGATTTATCTTGGTTTGTGAATATTTATGATTACAAAGGTGGTCCTGTAACCTTTGGCGATGGAAGTTGTTGCTTTATCAGCAAGAAAGGAACTGTTAAACTTCCAGGTATTCCCGAGATCCATTATGTTGTCTATATTGAAGGCATGACAACAAATCTTCTCTCTATTAGTCAAATCTGTGACAAAGGCCACAAGGTTGTTTTCGAGGCAAATAAATGCGCCATTGAAGATAAATCTGGCAATACCATATTTCGTGGTATTCGTGGGGCGAACAATTGTTATCTACTTGATATCAAGTCCGATCTTAGTTGCAACCTGAGTAAGGATGAATCTACCCATCTTTGGCATGAACGATTTGGTCATATCAACTATCGTTTATTGGGGAAGCTAATTAACAAGGAACTTGTTAGAGGTGTCCCCAAGATAAAATCCAACGTTTATGGTATATGTGGTGCCTGTTAAAAGGGTAAACAAATAAGAGTTCCACATAAAGTGTCTACCGGTATAGCAAACAAAGCTCCGCTTGAGTTAATTCATATGGATCTCTTTGGTCCTATCCAACAAGTCTCTGTTGGTGGGAATAAAGATGCCCTGGTAATGGTCGATGACTGCACTAGATTCACTCGGGTAGCATTTCTCAAGCACAAGAATGATACCCTAGAAGAGTTTAAGATCATTGTGAATAGAATCCAGAATGAGCAAGGTTACATAGTTAAGAAAATCAGGAGCGACCAAGATACAAAATTCAAAGACACTAAGGTATCACCTATCACACCTAATGGCGTGGCTGAAAGAAAGAATAGAAATATTCAAGAAATGGCTCGGGTTATGCTTCATAACAGAGATTTACCCTTGAAATTTTGTGGTGAAGCAGTGTTCACATCATGCTATCTCATCAATCGTGTATACTTTAGGTCATTTACCTTGAATACACCATATGAGCTTTGGTACAGTAAGAAACCCAATCTGGGTTATCTCTGTGTCTTTCGAAGCAGATGTTATATCCTTAGAGACATAGAACAAAGAGGAAAATTTGACTTAAAAAGCGATGAGGGAATTTTCCTAGGATATGCCATCTGACAGTCGAGGGTTCCGAGCTTTTTACACAAGAACTCAAGTTATGATGGAATCTGCAAACGTTATCATTGATGACATAACTGGATTTCGTCAGAATAACAGAGCCCCAGCAGAACTACCGCCGATTGAAACAGTAGAAAAGGGTCAACAGTTCACGAATCGCCTAATATTGGTGTAGTTCCGACTGTGATCGAAACAGAGAATGACCACAACAAAGACGATGATGTAGAGGAAGAAGTTGAGCCAATTGCTCCTGAAAAACCTTGTTGATACTAATTTTTCCATATCAGACAAACATAAATATTTGAGTATAATGTGGGTTGGTATTAACCTTATCAAGATTCCTCGCCCTTATTCGTATCCTATGAATGGAACAACGAATTTGCGAGACTCATCAGAAACCCAAAACGGGGTAAAATACTAAAGAAGATTTAAACAAGGTGGATCCACGTCAAGGCCCTTCATTTCCTCAAACCGACAATGAAATTATGCTACTGAAACTTATCAATGACATATCAGTAAAGCTTTTTCTAAGTGGTACATAGCTCGATCCATTACAACGCGGGACTTTCGCTATACAAAGCAATCTGGAGTATTGTTTCCAGAAAGACTTTCACTATAATATCCACCTATGTAATTTTTTTCCACCCTTGCTTCATAGTGAAGAGGGGTATTTATAGTGAGTTTTGGAGATAACTCCTCTTTGTTATACTTGGTTTCTTCCGTCGTTTGATGGTCTTCATTGACAGCTGGTCTCTGTACGCCGCCCTCCTCATCCATTCACATGCTGACATCTCCCTTTTGGTGTATATCTTTGCTTTATGGATCCTTGGATGCCCTTGATGTTTCAATTCTTATCGCTTTGGTTGCTTTATGTCATTATTTGCTCCACTTATGAGTTAACACGTGCCCCTATTCTTCTGTGCCCTATAAAGTGTTGATGTGACGAACGCTACGCATTTTAAGCAGGTCGTGGTTCCTTCCATTTCTTCCCTTCGGTCTTCTTTATGCTTAGTAGCACCATGCTTCGATGATATCTCAATACTTCGTTCTCCGTAGTTGGGGGTGCCCCTGGCTTTCAAGCAAGATCTGGTGACCGTCGATAATTATGTATTAACAGTTTGCCCCTTTTCTTGACGGTTGTTTTAAATAATCCTCCGAGAAAATCCATTTGTGTTACTCCCTTGTTTCTATGCTTTTTTGGTTAGAGACATGTATTTTGCTTCTTTTATTGCTGAGTGTTGTGAGGTGTATATGTACAATCTTTGTGTCGCCATTCCTGGTAGGTGTGTCTACCTTAGTTTGTGTCGGTAGGTGTGTCTACCTTAGTTGGAAATCTTGTTATTTTCTGTTTCAGGTATTGCAACCTTCTTGGACTAAGCAATATCTGTTGATTACCCTGGGCCAGAGGGAATCTAGGATATTAGTCCGGAAAATAGACTTTCCCGCAGTTTACGACGTCTGAGTATCTCTAATATCGGGATTCTTACTTTTTGCCTCGTATCCTTGTACGAGGATCCTAGAGATGACCTGTGATCAGCAGGTATGCTCCTGTCAGTGGCAATTGTTTTATTGCGCTTAGGCTGCTGGCAATTTTTCTGTTTCGCTTGCGTCGCTGTAATTTTTGAAACATCTTTTTAATTAAGCTATATTCATTGTAAGGTATCATAACATCCTTCGTTGGGAAAATAAGATGTTAGCGGCTTCGTTATGGCTGGGCCCGCTTCTGTGTTGGAGGTTTCGTAGTTATATGAACCTTCGGAGGTATTAGGTAGTGGTTACTCTTTTCTTTGTAGCCGCATTTACTTTCTGTGCTCGTTATTACGCGGGTCCTTTCTCATTTCTTAAGCTTTTGTATGCCTGTGCTTCTAACGGTACTAGTGCCTCATTGGATGAGGGCAAGTTTTCTTCATTCTTGATTATATCAGCGGTTGCCTTTCCGTCTATGCTTCTTTTACTGCGAATTTTATTCTGATTCACTTATTAGTCTGGTGTGGCTTCTTACTTATGTCGTTGTTTTTTATCTCTTTCGTGCCTGTGTTGCTATTGTGTTGGTCTTCCTCGTGGTTCTTTCTTGCCTTGGGATTCTTTTTGTGTAACTGTTGATGTAGTGTTTGCCCCTTCTTGCCTTTGAGAGCGACTTTGTCGGAGGTGTCGGGAGGCAAGGAATATACTCACAGATTAGAAGCCCTTTGTTGGTGTATTCTTCTTTACTGTTGTGGGGTGTGACGAGCCTTCGTCATCTGTCTTTGAGATGCTCTTGCTTGTTGTTATAGACTCGGTAATCCTTCGAGTCTCTGGCTTTGGTGGTGCGACCTTGTTTGCTGCTAGATCTGCTTCGCGTATTCTGAAATATTTTTTGTGGATGGGACCTTCGGTCGTGTTTGTTGCTTTCTGCTACCAGTTCACTTGTTGCCCCTTGGCGTGTTAGTTTGTAGTACTTCCTAGTACTAAGTCTCCTTTGCGGCTACGAGGTTGGGTGTTTTATGCGTGTGCCGACCTATGTGCAAGGTATGATCTCTTATCTCTTTTTTCTCCTTGTGAACTTCGCTTCTTGGTTATTGCCACGTATAATGAGAAACGGTTTTCTAGCTGCTTGTTTTTTTTTCTCTACTCCTTATTCCTCTTTTCTTTAGTGTTGTAGTTGGGGGTGTGATTTTTTACACTTAGTGACTTGTTGAGAAGCCTCTCATTAGCTTGGTCATAGATCTCTTGGCTTCTTCTTCGTTGTTGGTATCGTTCCTCTTTGAAGTGGTTTCTAGCTGTATCCTTTTCTTGGTTAGTTTCATTGTTCTTCGGGTGTTGCTTTATCTTCTGGGTCGCATCTTCGTTTTTATCTGTACCGTGTACCTTGGCCCTGTCTTCGTCTTTTTACTGGTGCTACATCCCTTGGTTGCGTCTTTATTGCTACTGGCGTTGCGTCCCTTGGTTGCGTCTTCATTTTTGTTCTTCGTGTTCCTTTGTGATTTTCGTAGTTTTCTGCACTCTTGTCCTGATAGTATGTGTTAGTTAATGGGAGGGGAAGTTATTTCGATTTTTTGTTATATAGCGACTGGTGGTAGTGGGTGGTTACTTATTAAGGAAGGTAAAGTGATGGAGAAAGTATTGGAAAGTGTGTAACTGCTTTATCGGGTAGTGGGGAATGTTTTTAAAGGGTGCCGAAATCAAGGGAGCCCTAATTTGACCGTTTTGTTTTTTCCATCGTAATGCCTGAGACATGAATGCACGTGGTTGGATGGTGACGGGAATTCTCTATAAAAGGCAAGCTGCTTTCCAGCTATTACCAACTTAGGAGAGAAAAACGAGAAAACTTCAGAGAAATGGCAGACGGAAGCAAAGCTCCCATGCAGTATGATGAAAATGGCCGGAGAGATCGAGTTCGGAAAATAATGGATAGGGAAGCAAACCGTGAGGTTGATGGATCTAGGAGGGAAGGGAATCCAGAGAAGGTAATTCTCCTATTTAGCCACCTCTTAGAAGGTGATGAAAGAAAAAGAGAAAGAAGAATGAGAGAAGACGGTGGTCAACCGTACGACTGCCGTTTGATCGAGACAAGAGCCTTTCTTCGCCGTCATAGTGAAGAGATCTGGTTGTTGATGGAAGAAACTCTTATTTCTGATGAGGAGATTCCTGTGAAGGTTGAAGTAAAGGAGGAGTGGAATGATGCTGAACAGACTGCTGCTAATTTTGTTCCCATCTTGCCGGTTGATGGTACGATGATCAATGATGTTCCTATTCCACCGGATAATGTTCCGGTGATAGATTTGGAGTTGATTGATTGTCTCGATGAAGACCGTGGTACTGTTGCTGCTCGACTTCGTGATAGACGTAGGAACAGGGGGGTTTAAAGAGTTTTTTTTTTTTTTTTTTTTTTTTGCTATGTAAGTGGTTTCTCTATTAATGGATGCTTGCAGTTGTTATTATTGGATTCTTCGTTGACTTTTGTGATTCCTTCATTTTGTCGCCTTTTGACTTCGCCCTGTTTCATGTGTTGATGGCTTAATTGCGGCTTTGGTCACCGCGGATCTCCATTTCTCCGTACGGTGTGAGTAATTTCAGGTATTGTTGATGTAGTGAAACTTCTCCTCCTAACTCTTGAATCCACTTCTCGCCCAGTACTGCTTGATAGGGAGATGTTGTCTTGAAAACGTAAAATTTTGCAAAGGTTGTTACTGGACCTATGTCCACATGCAGTGTGATTTCACCCTTAGGAAATATGATTGCCCCATATGAGTCATGGATGGTCGTTGTTTGGCAAACCAGGTGTTCGTCTTGGAATCCCATCTGCAGGAAGTGCGCATAGAACATGATATTGTAGGTGATTCCTTCATTGACTAGCACCCTCGTGGTATTTATTCCGTGAATAGGTAATATGACCACCAAGGGTCCGTTTTCCACTTATATCTGATGACCTTCTCTTTCGCCTCCACTTCTTGGTCTGGATAGATATACTTAGGTTTTGCTATTTTCTTGAAAATTACCCTCGTTTTGTCCTGGTTCGTCAGGCCTTTGGATCTTCGTTATGTATTGAACGAATTCTCCTCGACCTATGTATCTTTCAATTGTATTCCTAAGATGCTTTCAATTATTGGGTGGTGTGACCTCGTGTTTGATGGTACTCACAGTAGTCTTTGTGGTCGCTTGTCTCATTTCTTTGTTTCCCTCTGGTTGCTGGGTAAGTTAAATCTTTCATGTTTCCTTCTCTTTTCAATATCTCCGATGGTTGTGTGATTAGGTCTGAATACATTATTTCTGGTGCCTTTCCTCCGCCTTGGTCCTCTGACTGGGTCGTCTTTTGCCTGAGTCTTTTTTCCAGCTGATGGCTCTCCGCGACGCGCTTTTTCATCTTTGTTGTGCATCCTCCGTTGTTGGCTGCCTGAGAAGCTCCACTTTCGCTGTCTTGTTCGTGATTCATTCTTTGGATTATTCACAATTCTCCTCCCTGGGTGTGCATATTGATTTTTAACTCTAGTGTTAGCATCGAGGTCTGATTCAAATCATACTTGTAACACTGCGTCTCCACGTTCTTAACACATTGTTCGTTCTCCCGGGTCGTCTTTATGCTGCCTCTCGTGTCGTCGTCGTTTTCCTCTTCTCTGTCTTGGCACTCTTGGTTTAGGATGCTCATAACGTCGTCATGGTCTCTTCGTCTTAACACCAAGGTTGACAGCTAGTCCACGATTTTCTCCTTGACGCTAGTTGTCTTCATTTTTTCATCTCTACTGAATAATTTTAGCCACCCGTGGACTATCTCTCGGGGTGTCTGTTGATTAGATGACTTCTGGTTCCACTGTTCTTCTAGTAGTTCGTCCGTGTTTTAGTCATCTCCTCGTGGAGTTTGTTTCTGAGGGGAATTTTGTTACCGTAATCGAATCCTCTGTTGTGGGGTCGTCCTTAGCGATCCGGAGAAGCCTTCTCTAGTCTCCAAAGTTTCGGCTCATCATTCCTTCAGTTGTTGCATGCCTCCGTTGTCCTTGGGACCTTTGCTTATTCTGTAATCTGGAATATATAAGGGGAAAAGTTTCTTTGTACCTTTGTATGTAATTAGTATTGGGAGTACATTTTTAATGCTTGAGAAGCGAGTCGTACGAGTCTTAAAATCCGGTGTCGTTGGATTTGTTTATAAAAACATTTCCTAGGGGGATAAGATCATTTATTTTGTAGCAATTAGGACCACTAAGGCGTGGTTACGCACTGTAGACTTGGTCTGGACGGGTTTAAGGGGTGTCCCTTTCTTTTCGCAGTTTTAGTCTTTTATGGCGTTCTTCGGGTAAAGACCACCAAGGGTCTCTTTCTTGCTCGTAGGATTTTTCGTCCTTTTAGTGACTCAGATCTGAGCTTTTGGAGCAGTGGTTCCTATCTTAAAATTCGAAGAATACACTGAGAGAGAACTACACACACCAAACGAGAATAGTAAATGACTGTGAAATGACTTCGAGGGAAAGAAATTTTGTAAATGACTGTCAAACCTACAAAATTTCAGAAGATAAAAGAATGCCAAGGAAACTAAAAGGCTTTTACCTATAAATAACAACACTAAGAAAAAAATCCGTAGAATCACGACGAATGCTGAAAACAAGGTTGCTGAAAAACTACAAGGACAATGGTCCATGTTTCTAACGCCAAACTGTTGATACTAATTTTCCCATATCACACAAACATAAATATTTAAGTCTAATGTGGGTTTGGTATTAACCTTATCAAGATTCCTCGCCCTTATTCGTATCCTATGAATGGAACAACGAATTTGCGGGACTCATCAGAAACCCAAAACGGGGTAAAATACTAAAGAAGATTTAAACAAGGTGGATCCACGTCAAGGCGCTTCATTTCCTCAAACCGACAATGAAATTATACTACTGAAACTTATCAATGACATATCAGTAAAGCTTTTTCTAAGTGTTACATAGCTCGATCCATTACAATGCGGGACTTTGGCTATACAAAGCAATCTGGAGTATTGTTTCCAGAAGACTTTCACTATAGTATCCACCCATGTAATTTTTGTCCACCCTTGCTTCATAGTGAAGAGGGGTATTTATAGTGAGTTTTGGAGATAACTCCTCTTTGTTATACTTGGTTTCTTCCGTCGTTTGATGGTCTTCATTGACAGCTGGTCTCTGTACGCCACCCTCTTCATCCATTTGCATGTTGTTATCTCCCTTTTGGTGTATATCTTTGCTATACGGATCCTTGGATGCCCTTGATGTCAATTCTTATCTCTGTGGTTGCTTTATGCCGTTATTTGCTCCACTTATGAGTTAACACATGCTCCTATTCTTCTGTTACCTATAAAGTATTGATGTGACGACCGCTACGCGTTTTAAGCAGGCCGTGGTTCCTTCCGTTTCTTCCCTTCGGTCTTCTTTATGCTTAGTAGCACCATGCTTCAGTGATATCTCAATACTTTGTTTATCTGTAGTTGGGGGTGCCCTTGGCTTTCAAGCGAGATCTGGTGACCGTCGATTATTATGTATTAGCAAACCTCTATGGGTCTGTCGTAGTCATGTACCTGACGACATTATTGGAGAAACATTCCCTACCAAAGTGATGACTGGGCAACAAGCACAAAATATCTGTCATCATGCTTGTTATCTGTCTAATGTTGAACCAAGGAATGTTGATGAAGCACTACAGGATTCTGCATGGATTAACGCTATGCAAGAAGAGCTTATTGAATTTGAACGACAAAATGTTTGGACACTTGTTGATCGGCCACCAAACATTAATGTTGTAGGTACAAAATGGATCTTCAAGAACAAGTTAGATGAGTTTGGTACTATTGTAAGAAACAAAGCCAGGCTTGTAGCTCAAGGTTTCCTCAAATTGAAGGGATTGACTTTGATGAGACTTTTGCTTCTGTAGCAAGACTTGAATCCATAAGACTTTTGCTTGCTCATGCATGTCATTTGAAGATAAAACTTTATCATATGGACCTCAAATCAATATTTCTTAATGATGATTTGAAGTAAAAAGTCTGTGTTGCCCAACCGAAAGGTTTTAAGGACCCAACTAATCAAAAGTCTTTGTTACATTTTGAATTCAATGAATTTAGCTACCAAGAATTTCTTGCTTCCAGCAGTCTCGGCCTGATACTTAGCTTCTAATGCAGACCACAAATCATGAGCAGTAAAGTTTTCCTTAGAAAGATAAAAATCATACAAAGCATCATCTAAACGATTCATAACATGATGTTTGGCCAACTAATTCTGCCCATTCCACTCATCTAGCTCAGCCTCCTTTCCTTCTTCATTCAAGGACTCATCATAGGGTTTCATCACATAACTATCTAATTTTTTTTAACTCAGATAAAACAACATCTTTGACTGCCATCTTTTGAAATCTTTTCAGAAAACACAAAAGGTTTCTCAATATCATTTTTTCCCATTGTTACAAAACAAAAAGACTATTTCGTTAAGATTGTTGAAATAATTGAAACAATGAAATAAAAATGAAACTCTAAAATTCCTACGAAGGCAGAGCCACTAGTTCGACTAACTGTCCTTAACGAATTAGTCTGCCTACCCCCACCCAAATGAGTAGGAAGAGTTCTTGCTCATATGGTGGAATTCATCTTTAGAATACCCAATGTGGGACTAAAGGTGCCTTTTATTCACAAGGTGAAAATGAGCTTATGCCTAGATGACCAATAGGTCATGAGTTCAAACCACACCAAGACCTAAAAATTCAACAATAAAAACTCTTTTAAAGTTCATTTTCTCCAACAATCCCCCACATGAATGAAATCTCGATAAAACAGAAATCAGAATAAGTAAAATACCACTATAGGCAAAGTTGTCCATGAGGTCTTGAACCTTTACTTAGTGAGAAATTACCAAAGCTACTTGCTAAGTACAGTGAACGCGATGTCTGAACTGCTAGCGTTTGATGTAACTTGCGATAACCACCACGCGTGATATCTTCCTGGTTTTGCTAAGTTCTATGCCGTTGTGTCCATTTTTGCCCTCGACATATCGCGTTTCTCAGAATGCTTTAGAGAATCAGCTCATATTCTCATAGGAAGCGGCCCACTTCCACATTCAGATAGGTGAGTTTCCAACAAGAGTGTTACTGCTACACCCCATTTCAATCTTAAATTGAAACTTTAGAACTCATTAAGACTTCTTAAAAGTCATCCTTCACATGCAGTTCACACTATCACACAATACACCATAGGGAGGGACAGAGAATGTAATTCTCTTGATAGTGCCTATCTTTCACCACCAAAAATTAGTTGTCTCATTGAACCTT
Source organism: Papaver nudicaule (assembly GCA_023529015.1). Taxonomy (NCBI): domain Eukaryota; kingdom Viridiplantae; phylum Streptophyta; class Magnoliopsida; order Ranunculales; family Papaveraceae; genus Papaver; species Papaver nudicaule. Next base: position 16,278 of record JAJJMA010313295.1, read on the forward strand.
CGTCTTGGGATCTCCAGTCAGTAAGGTTGAGTATCCTTCATGGCTATTTTTATTCGATGAGCTTAAGTCCCATCCCCCTCGATGGTCTACTAACTTTCTCTTAGGACAAACCTTTCGCCCAAAGGTCTGCGATATTCTCCTCTGACTTCACATAGTCAACATAAATAATGCCAGTAGAGATAAGTTGCTTCAGCGAATTATGTCTTCTACTATATGTATAGACTTTCCATTGTATATACTGTTCTTACTTGAAGCGATCGCAGCTTGATTATCACAGTGTAAAGATATAGCCGGCACAGGCCTATGCCAAAGAGGAATGTCTTCTAAAAAGCATCTTAGCCACTCGGCTTCCTCTCCTGTTTTATCTGACGCGATAAACTCTGATTTCATAGTGGAACAAGCAGTAACAGTCTGTTTGGAAGATTTCCAAGAAACAGATGCTCCAGCTAGAGTGAATACATATTCACTCATAGACTTAGACTCCTCTGAGTCTGCTATCCAGTTTGCATCACAAAATCCCACAACGACGGCATGATACCCTTCGTAGTTCAAACAAAAGGTCATTGTGTACTTTAAGTACCTTAACACTCTTATAAGTGCATCCCAATGCATCTGCCCTGGATACAAGTATACCTGCTTAAATTACTCACAACATAAGCAATATATGGTTTTGTACAGTTCATCAAGTTCATTAGACTTCCTGTGACTCTCGAGTATTTAAGTTAGTTAACTCCTACGCCCTTATTCTTCTTGAGATTACAACAAGCAATGTAAAGAGTATAAGCATGTTTACAATTAAACTGATTATACTTCCTAAGTATAGATTCAGCATAATGAGATTGACTAAGACTATAGCCTTTAGAATTTCTTCTAATCTTCATTCCTAAAATTACGTCAGCCGGGCCTAAGTCTTTCATGTCAAAGTTCTCATTCAACAATTTATTAGTGGAGTTAATCACATCCATGTTTGTACCAAGTATGAGCATATCATTAACATACAAGCATACAATTACACAGGCATCCTTGACAAGTTTAATGTAAACGCACTTGTCAAATTCATTAATTTTAAAACCACTAAAAATCATTACATGATCAAATTTTTCATGCCACTGTTTGGGTGCTTGT
>JAJJMA010313296.1:0-15381 GCA_023529015.1 Papaver nudicaule
AGAGTGTTTTGACAATCTTGTCCCTCTCTCATTTTTCACCATCTACACCACGTTATCTCAATCAGGCTGAGAGGCACCAAATTCAACTTTGTATTCTTCAAAATTGCGATGAAGCGAGGGAATTTGTGTAGTATGTTTTCTTTCTATTATATGACTGTTTTTCTTTTGTTATCCCCCAAGTTTCTTATTTTTCTCATTAAATGGACAGGGAGCACATTGCACAACTTGGTGCCGTTAGAAACGCTAGCAAAAGACATGCCAAAGAATTTCCTAATTGGTTTAGAAATATAGTGAGTATCAATTTAACACTTTAAATACAATTCAGTCTGGTTTCTTGCACCACTTACAAATTTGCTAGAGTTCGATTTAATCTCATTTCTATAGATTAACAAATTAGTTATGTAATATTATAATGTTTTTGATTTGCTGGGATTTCTTTAATAATTTATGAGCAGATATACGAATTGCAGCGGGAGACTGGTCAAGTGAGTAAAGAATTGTATTCGTTGGCAGGAGGTCCTTGTCGAGAAGCTGTGTCTTTCAGGGGCTATATTCTTAAAGGGTACAGGTTTCATACAAGAGACTGGGAGAAGCAAAGAAAGACGCAGAATAACGGAATATTCGTTAAAGGGAGAGATGACTATGATCACCAAGAAAAACCTGCTATAGATTTTTATGGAGCATTGACCAAAATTATCGAGGTGTGGTATGCTGGACGATTTCGAGGTCTTCTTTTTAAGTGTGAGTGGCGAGATGTTACTACTGAAAGGGGGTGCAAAAAAGATAAGTATGGGTTTACTTGTGTGAATGTCGATAGAAGTGCTTGGAAAGAGGAACCTTTAGTGATAGCAAGACAAGCATAACAAGTTTTTTATGTGAAGGATGAAGAAAACCACCCGTGGCACGTGGCTATAAGAACACAACCTCGTAGCTCTTTTAACGTACCAGAAAAGGTTAACACGAAGGAAGAACTTTGTGCAGACTACTCGAGTCCAGCTGTGGCATTCCAAGAAAAATATTCAGGTTTTTCGATTGATGATTTGGGAGATCAAACGCAAGAGGATGATAATGACAATTTTTCTTGGGATAGGGATGATGTTCCAGTTGAAACTGTCGACTATGTTGCAGAAGTTGATAGTCAAAGGCAAGATGATGATGATGATGATCTTGAAACAATTTATACAGATTCTAGTGATGATGACGATTGAGCTCATTTTTCATTTTGTTGTACTAAGATATTGACACTAGTGCATTTCGTTTATTACATGAAGTTATTTAAAGTAGTCTGCTGACCTTCCAGTTAATTTTGGTTTTTATATACATTTTCTTAAAATCTTATTTTATATATATAAAATACTTTAAATTCGGGTGGTGTACAAAAATTTTAGCCTTACTAATTGGGTTGATATCCAACTTACTACAATTGGTATCAAGCAATGAAGATGAAAGCGCATTTTTTCCATTTTGGCTTCAAAGCCATATACTACAGGAACAATGATACCGAAATAAACAAGGTTGTTTGTAAAAATGGAGTATCCAATTTTAGATTTCTTGCTATTTTATATTATGTTTTTTGTTAAATTCTAGATATCCTTGTCTCTTTTAGGCATGTAGAACATTGGATTCACTTGAGCAATATTGAAAACTGATTTTTCTCGTAATTTCTTAAGCCAAGTTCTTGTAAAAGAAAAATATATATCGTTCCAATCACTTATTAGTCCTGTAAAATACACAAATTTGTTGTGGTAGAAACTAATAATGCAGGCTAATTCAGAGTTCCTAGAGTTATCTACCAATAAAATAGTTTGGTTGCAAAGCCAGCGGCTAGAAATATATTACTTTTGGTATACTCTCGGTTGCCAGACAGTTGTGGCTGGAAACTTATGATAATGACGAAGAATATAGTGTTGGTAGAGGTATCTACCAACAGAATGTTTTGGCTGCTCTTTTTAGCGGATAGAAATTTATAACGTCTAGTGTGTCATACAGTTACCAAATACGGTGGCTAGAATCTACTAGCATTGGTGATGATATGGTAGTTGGTGTAAACGTTTACCAAAGGATATATACTTTCGTTGGTTAAGACGAGTGGCCATATATATATAGCTGCTAGACAACATATGAGTTGCCAGAGCTTGGTGCCTGAAAGCTAGTAGCGACGAGTATGACTTATAGTTGGTAGAGCATCTTGGCTAAAGGTTTCCGCCCACTATAGTTGCTGGAAAACGGTGGTGAGATGTTGCTGGCAGCTAAAACGACTTTCGGTTGCAGAAACTGGTTGGTAAAAGGGTTCCACCAATTACAGTTGCTAACAGCGTAGTTACTAATGACCAATTTTCTTGTAGTGAAATCAGATTCTTTTAACATAAAGGCTGTTGGTGCTCCCAGCAGCCGGCTGACTCCAGAACTGGTTGAGGGGTTTAAGTGCAATGAGGATAGGCTCTTGGTTACGTTCCATCAGATTTCTGCTGGGTTGATTCCTCATTTCTATCGGTCCTCCAACCCTTTGTTTCTTGAGATACTCTGCTCCCTTCCTAGCCCTCGGGGGATAATGCAACTTACTTGCAGTTCGATTCATCTTATCAATCAGTGGGTTTCACGCTCCGAAGATAATTCCGAGGCTGACTCCACGGCGAAGTTTTATTTTACCACCCAAAAATTCTTTCATCACTATGAGCCATTTTTAACGTTAGATAACGAGTTTTCCCCCTGGGGTGTTTGTTTTCGAACTGTGAAAGGGGGTGTGAATATAATTCCAGGGTCTCTAGACTATTCCCTGGATGAAGACTGGTGCTCGGAGCCTGTGCTATTGGAGGGTCCCATTCTCGGAAGCTGGAAAGATGCATGACACTTATTTCCTCGGACTCAGTTCGAAGTAGGTCATGAATTCTCGACTCGGCATCTGTTTACAATCCACTTCTCTGACGAAGAGAAAGAGTTGTCTCGCCAAGTTTTAAGGAAAGGCAAAGGTGTTTCTGTGGATGCTTCGAGTAGCTTAAAGCGTCCTTGAGTAGATGAGGAGACTATGGAACATGTAACAAATACCACCTTAAGATATGTTTTTGTTTTCTGGAGTATGAATACTTGCCTCTATTTGTTTCCTGAGAAAGACGGATCCTCTTCTGCAGCAGAATGTTGTTTCTGCGGGGGATTTGAGCCTGAACAATGAGTTGGTGGATTTTGAATTTGAGGAGAGGGCAGAGGTTGCTAAGCCTTGTAAGAAGTTTGTGTTTAAGAAATTTTCCAAAGCAAGTTTGCCGAATCAACGCAAGGTACCTACGAAGCCGTTGGAGGAAAAGATAGTAATGAATGTTGCTGACGAGTCGTTACCGCCGAAAGTTGTTGACGTGCCACTTATCAGTAAAGCTACCAAGGAGGTTGCTGCTATTGAGCCGAATGTCGTTATGCCGAGTGTGCCTGCCTCTGCTTCTGCTGCCACTGCCTCGGCCATGATTGTTTCTGCTGCCGCAACCACTGCCTCAGTCGAACCTTCCGTCATTTCTTCGAGGAAGATTGTTCTTGTGGTTGACCTCCTTCTTCCTCGAAGGGATGGCTCGACTGTTAACATGGATCCTTCGAAGAATCTAGTTGTCAGTTATCCTCGTTGTTCGAAGTTTCCACTTGCTCCTAGCTTTGCTGGTAAACACATTCAACCATATACTGCCAAGAGATTTAATGAGGTGCTTTTTGAAAATCATAATCCAAGTGACTTTTCCATGGAAGTTTCGTCCCATTTTGATGCTCATGCCTCTGATCCCCTGGGGTTCCCTTTGGACCCTAAGTTTTACAAAAAGTTTGACGATGTTGTTGGAGGTGACTGTCTCAGAATGGAATATGATCTTCGACATCCGCCTTTGTCGTACGAGGAGAACCTGGCTATGCTTCAAATGGTGAGTTTTTTTTCTTGGAGTACGAGTAGTCATATTTTGGGTTCGGCTAAGTATTGGTGCATTTTTGCATATTTCACAGGGTAATCACCATGCGTCTGGCCTCTTCACTTATACCTTTGACTTGTTTGGCGAGGCTAAATATCACGAGCGAAAGTTTCTCCGAATGCAAGAAGAGCTTGCTGCAGAAAAGACTCGCAGTGCCCGTGAGAGGAAGAATTTAATAGGTATGAATTTGTTATCTTATGATTGGACTGTTCCTTGTAATTTTATGCTAAGAAAAATTTTCTGCTTTCTAAAAAAGGTGAGTTAGAAGAAGGGGAGAAAAAACTCCGCGAAGCTAAACTAACTCTAAGCAACTCCCGAGAGGGTCGTAAGCCTTCTCATACTGCCTCTGGTGATGGGAGTCATCGAGGTGAAATCAAGAAGCTTGTAAAACAAAGGAATAAAGCCTGGGATGATCATGATTATTATAAGAGGAAAAGACTCGAGGCTGAGAACCTTCTTACCGAGGAGAAAAGGAGAAGAATGAAAACCGAGCGCTTACTTGAGGAAGAGAGGAATAAGAACGAGATTATTGCTCGAGAAAAGCATTTTTTCCAGCTGGATTTGGCTCGCTTGACACAAGAGCGAGATTCTGCTCGTAAGGAAAAGTCGATCAGCGCTTCTGGCAGGATGGTGATTGAGAATATAGAGCAGGACATCAAGAATTTGAGAGTTCAAATGGCAGCTTTGAAGAATGTCAACAAGGAGCTAGTTTCGGAGAATGATGGCTTGAAGAAGGGTTGTAATGATATAAGCATGGATCTTTCCAAGGCTAGAACTTCGAAAGACCACCTTTCTTGAATGGTCGATGAATATTGATTAGAACTTGCTAAGCTAGGAGCGGTTTCTTCTGAAGATATTAGAAAAATAGCTGCCAACCTCGTTTTACCAATCAACATGAAGTTACAAAGTACATATTTATTAAAGAAAGTAGGGTACTAACCCTGATCATCTTGTTTTGATGTTCTTGTTGTGTTTTCAGAGTATGGCCGGGCATCTCAACGCAACTTGTGTTTGTTGTTTTATTTTGCAGGCATTGAAGCCAATTTACTAAAGAAGGTTGCAGATGCCGAGGCTGCAAGGGATGATGCTGCCAATTAGTTGGTGCTTGAAGCTGACCGAAAGTTGGAGTTCGAGAGGAGAGCTGAACAATTATTGAAAGAGTTGTCCGAGGAACATCAACGTCGAACTGCCGATATAGACAGACTTTCCCGAGAGCTGGAGCTCGAACGTAAGCGTCGCTCAGAGGATGTAGAGAGAAGTGCTGAGGAAGTGACTACCGAGCGAAATTTCCGCCTCAAGTGCCAGGAGGACTTGAGAAATATGGTTACTGGTTTCGCCCTCGTTCACCATCATTAAGATATGGGCAGGCTGTTGAGGAACTACTTACTTGATCCGCATTGACTACCTCCCTGACTACGAGTATGGCTTTCCGAAGACATGGTCGGTCTCTTTTTAGGGCTATTGGTATTGAGCCTCCTACATATGGGGTCGTTGGTGCGGACGATGCTGACGTAGTGCTCCCAGGTGATGAGGATTTGCTTCCTCAGGAAGTGTTTGTAAGGTTGGCCAGGGAGGAATTACGAAGGAGAGGGGTGATAGGAAATGTGTCTGAAGACCAAGGCTCCGGAAATGATGAAGATGATGGTGACGATGATTCTGATGATGGCCATTCAGGAGGTGCCGGGGGTTTTCCCGAGGGTGATCCCAAAGATGATCCCGAGGGTGATTCGAGAGACGGTCCCAAGGATGATGCTAAAATAGAAATTAGCAGCGTAGCCGAGGATGCTGCACAGGATCTCGGGGACTTCAAAGAAGGAAGCACTGGTGGTGATATGGGTGTTAGTTTTGATAAAGGGAGCAGCTATTTGTTTCAAGAGTCCACAACAGCGTATAATGATGAAGAGGGTGAGGATAATGGTGAACCCACTAGGGAAATTACTCATTCGAGACAAGATCACTCCGGCTTTCGAACCTATAAAGAGGACTTGGAAGCTGAAAGAGAGCTCTGGGATGAGATGAAGGTTTTTGGAGATCCCACCCCTCGCCATGTTGTCTTACCTGGCGAAGTTTCTCCCATGGTCTAGCAGCGAATCTTTTTGCCTTTTCCTTTGTTTTCTGGATATATTTTTTGTACCTGGCATCTCCCATATTTTGTGCCTGTATGTTGTGTTGAATATATGTACGAAGAAGCTTTTTTGTTTGACTAGAGTTTCTCCTATTTAGTTTTGTATTTTTTTTTTGGGAACTTCGTGATCAGGCACGAAGTTGTTCTTGAAATATTCTAGGCTCCTAAGGTTACTCGAGGTGCGACTCCAGGGCTTACTTCGATGTGGGAGATAGTAAACCAAGCTAGTGGGGGCTTACGGATCACCCTTCCCAAAGGCTTTTAGCTACTTGCCTGTTTTAAAGCAAACAAAGGCTATCGAGGCCATAGGTACCCGTTTGCCTCGGTATACTGGGTGGTTATCGAGGATACTAGGTATCCTTCAAGAGAACATGGTGGTGTTCTGATAATTCATTTATCCCGAGTAAAGTAGGGAACTTACGGTGGGTAGCTGCTATGCTTGTGCTTCGGTAATAAAGTAGCTCAATGGGGGAGTGTCGGTCAAGGCTGGAGCTTAGACATGGTACTATTCTCCTATCGCGGCCGAGAATTTGACCCATCTGTATCTCGCCAGCCCCTCCTCGAGGCTATGTTTAGATTTTTGAAGGAGGTCCCTCGGCTGCGTAATTCGCTTATCATTCCCGTGAATGTGGGCGAATTAGCTGCCTCGGGGTTCCATCCACCTTTAAAGGTAGATGTTAATCCCATTTATCGTCCCCTCGACGCCTCAGAAAGAGAGGTCCTCATGGTCGTGTGGTAGTGGGTCCAAATGCTTCATTAGCTTATGTAGCCTAGATGCAAAGTACCCACCGCTAACGGGGTGTCTTGTGGGTAGTGGACTGTGTCATATAGCTCGTAGGGCCCTTACGGCTTATATGAACATCAACTTTGTGCCTGCTATTCGAGGTCTTTTTATTTTTGGCATCTGGGCCTTGGCGTTAAGGCCTTTTAATTTTATTTGCGTCGAGGCACTAGGGGAGATATGGCATCGTTGCCTATTTTCTTTATATGGCGTCAAAGCTTTTGGAGATTTGCTTATCGGGTAGGACTTCTGCCCAGCTGAGTAGGATCTGGAGTTTGGATCGAAGTATAGCGCGCCGAGAAGTGCAATATTTTTTAACTACAACAGGCTAAACTGCTTCCTTTATTCTTTCATTCTAGTACTGACATTTCTTATGTGTTTGCTTGCATATAAAAGTTTTTAGATAAGGTGTTTCAGGTTCGTTCCCTCAACTGGAGTGCTTAGTTTTTGTCCTTCGAGATTAATTAGGCTGTAAGTACCGTTTCTAAGTGCCTTTTCGATCACATAAGGCCTAGCCCAGAATTGCTCCTCCAGAGTATCCTTTCCAATGTTGCTCGAGCTTGGCTTGCTAGTTGACTTGCTCGGCATTAGTACCTTCCTGCACGAGGAATTGCTCTCCGTGTTCGGTGCAATGACCCTTTCCCTTATTGATAGGTCGAGTGCCTTGCTTGTAGACTGTGGGGCTTCCCGTGGTGGTGCCAGTCATTCCAGCCTCGACTTCAGCTATAAACTCCCTTATGCAAGACTCTGTTATCTTTGGGTGCTTGGCTTGGTTTGGTGAATCCTGCCTCGGGTATTCTCTCGCTTGAACATCAATTTCGTTGCATACACGAGCTTCAGTGGGATCACCTAGTATTCTGCGATTCCAAGTGGTGTTGGGAATCAGATTCTTCTGTGAAGTGTGGAGGCTACTCCCATGATGTTATGTAGCCAAGGCCTTCCCACAATGACATTGTAAGGACCACCTTCGGGGGCTGTTAATATGCCACATTGTACTACTGCTTCCGAGAAGGCTGCTACCACTGTGCCGAGTGGCATTATATCAAGCACACCTGCATCGGCTTCTACTGCCTCTGCCATGGTTGTTGTCAATGTGCCGAGTGACATTATATCATGCACCCCTGTCTCGGCTTCTACTGCCTCTGCCATGGCTGTTGCTACTGTGACGACCATTGCCTCAGTCGAGGCCCCCACTATACCTTCGGGAAAGGTTGTTCCTATGGTTGATGTTCTACTTCCCCGAAAGGATGGTTCGACCAGTGGAACTGATCTTCCCAAGAATATAGTTTTGAGTTATCCTCGCAGTTCGAAATTTCTGCCTGCCCAGCTTCGCCGGTAAGCACATCCAACCATATACTGCCAAGAGATTTAAAGAAGTGCTTTTTGAGAATTACAATCCTAGTGAGTTTGCCATGGAAGTCTCGTCCCGCTTCAAGTCCCATGCGTCTGATCCACTTCGAAATCCTCTGGATCATGAGTTCTGCAAGAAGTTTGGTGATGTGATTGGTGGTAACTGTCTCAGAGTGGAGTATGATCTTCGCCATCCCCTTTTGTTTTACGAGGAGAATCTAGCTATGCTTCAAATGGTAAGTTGCTTTTCTTCGAGACTTTGCCGTCGTGCTTTGAGTTTGGCTAAGAATTGGTGTGCTTTTTGCGTTTTGATAGGGCGATTACCATGCATCTGGCTCCTTGGCTTATTCCTTTGGCTTGTTTGGTGAGGCCGAGTATTTTGAACGAAAGTTTCTTCGAATGCAAGAAGAGCTTGCTGCCAAAAAGACTCATAGCACACGCGAAAAGATGAAACAACTAGGTATGAACTTGTTATCTTATGATTGTGTTGTTCTTCATGATTTTGTGCTGAGAAAATTCATGTTACCTTTGCTTTCTAAAAAGGAGAGTTAGAGGAAGGGGAAAAAAAAACTCCGCGAAGCTAATCTGGCTCTTAGTACTTATTCTCGAGAGGGTCGTAAGTCTACCCATGTTTCCTGTGATGGCAATGGGAGCCATCGAGGTGAAATTGAGAAACTTGTGAAGGAAATGAATAAGGCTTGGGATGATCAGGATTACTATAAGAGGAAGAGACTCGAAGCTGAGAATCTCCTTACCGAGGAGAAAAGAAAAAGGATAAAGACTGAGCGTTTACTTGAGGAAGAAAAGAATAAAAATCAAAAGAATGCCCGAAAGATGCATTATTTCAGCTGGATGTAACTCACTTGACACAAGTGCGAGATTCTGCTCGTAAGGAGGGATCGATTAGTGCGTCTGGCCGGGTGGTAATTGAGAAGTTAGAACAAAATAGCAGGAATTTAAGAGTTCAAGTAGCGGCTTTGAAAAATGCCAAAAAAGAGCTATCTTCGGAGAATGATGGTTTGAAGGGGGGCTGTAATGAGGTGAGCAAGGATCTTGCGAAGGTTAAATCTTCGAAAGACCACCTTTCTCGGATGGTAGACGAATATCGACTAGAGCTTGCCAAGTTGGGATGGGTCTCAACTGAGACATTAAGAAGAGAGCCACCCAACCTCGTTTTACTAATCAACATGAAGTTACTGAATATATGGTTGTTAAAGAAAGTAGGATACTCACCCTGATCACTTTTTTTGTTGTTTTCTTAAAATATAAAGTTGGGTATCTCAGCTCCTTTTCTTGTGCTTGTTATTTGTTTTTGCAGGTATCGAAGCTAATTTGTTAAAGAAGGTTGCAGATGCCGAAGCCGCAAGAGATAACAGCGCCAATCAATTGGTATTTCAGTCCGAACGGAAGTTGGAGTTCGAGAGGAAAGTTGAGCAATTATCGAAGGAGTTGGCCGAAGAACGTCGACTCCGAATTGCTGATGCGAACAAACATTCTCGAGAGTTGGAGGCTGAGCGCAAGCGCCGCTCGGAGGATGCAGAACGAAGTGCCGAGGATGTAACTACCGAGCGAGATTTTCGTCTTAAGTGCCAGGAAAATTTGAGGAATATTGTTAATGCTTTCGCCATCATCCGTCCTCAAATATAACATGGACAAGCTGCTGAGAGCTACTTAATCGCTCATCACTGACTACTTCCTTGGTGTTTTTACCTGGAAAAACAATGTACCATCTCTGGGTACTTTCGTAGTGCTCGAAGATCAAAGTCGAACAAGACAAGCCTAAACCAAGGATGGCCGTTCCCGTCTTGCTTCGGTCACAAAGAGGATAGAGGTTGGTCTAGGGAGGGAAACAACGAAGAAACTTGAGATCAGGTTGAGGATGTGATTTGGGTGTAAGAGTTCAAGATCTCCGTCGTGAAGTCGACTGGAAATCTCCAAGGCTAGAAACGTGTTTTATTCTCAGTTGTTTGCTCTGAGGCTCTGGTTGTTTCTGTTTTGTGTGTTCTGGGTATTCTGAACGTCTCTAATATTCTGCCTTGGAAAATAGAGGAAGCCTCTATTTATAGTTTGAACTCACCCTGATCTCTCGACAGAGAAGGTGGAAGCCGTGGAAGAGTGGAGGAATGGAGGACATGCGTTGGTTTCCGTAACTGCCTGAGTCGTGTGGAGCATGCCCACTCGCGCCATCTTCTCGTAACTGCCCATTATCTCCATCAGTTTCTTTTAACTGCCGTAGACCGCCAGACCAATACCCCTAAAGTTATCCCCCCGTGTGATGTTTTGATGTCTCGAGCGAGTGATACGCGGATATTGCGTAGTTGAGTTGAGTAGAGTAGGGTCGTACGACTAATTGTCGTGACCAACATGAGCGTAGTGCCTCCGGGACACGAGTATAGGAGTGGCCTTGGCTGTTTGGCCAAGGCCATGAGTGTTTGAATGCGCTTTGGCGCTAGTTATGGTGGTGCCATGGCTCTTGGCGCCACGGCCTTGGCCTTTGGCCAAGGCCAACCTGTTGTGGCGCCATGGACTATGGCGCCAAGGCCAAGCTTGGACGCGTTTTTGGCGTTGGTCGTGTTAAGGTGGGGCCAGGGCTTATGGCGCCACGGCCTTGGCCTCTGGCCAAGGTCCACTTGTTGTGGCGCCATGGGTCATGGCGCCACGGTCTTGGCTTCTGGCCAAAGTCCACTTGTTGTGGCGCCATGGGTCATGGCGCCACGGCCTTGGCCTGGCCAAGGCCAGCCTGTTTGCAGCTATACTTCTCGTTACGGTCTTGGCCTTTGGCCAAGGCTAAGTAGGTTTGTGGCGTTTTACGCCATGGCCTTGGCCTCTTGGCCAAGGCTGATTTTCGTGGATCCATGGTGACTTCATGGTTTGTGGTGCCATGCTATGTGGCGTTTATGGCTTTGGCATCTGGCCAAGGTCGACTTCGGGCAGCCTGTGCCTTAGTCGCGGTGTGAGTGCTTATGCTACAACACACTTGAGGTCATGGCGTGTTTATCCATGGTATGCTAGACCATCCTGAACTTGGGATTAGGTCCGCTTAGGCCTGTTTAGGCTGGTGTATGCTTCTCAGAGAGCTCCTGACCGGCCTGGAGCTTCAATATTTCCGAGGTTTGCACCAAGACTCGTATGTTGAGTCGTATTTAAGAGGAAATCCATGAGGATACGTCTCTGTTGATTCTCCACCGTGTACCATCAAGCGAGACCTGGCTCTGAGCATATCAATGGGTTTAATATGTTGGTGAGATCATTAGTACTGCTCTATGATATTACCCTCCCCACCGGAGTTATAAGAGAGAGCTCATAGAGAGTTTATTCGGCTCATGGAATGGGTTGCACTCTGAGCTATAGAGATGAGCCTGAATAGGCGATTGCCTTTAATAAGACATGGTTTCGAGAGTGTTTTGACAATCTTGCCCCTATCTTATTTTTCACCATCTACAGAAAGACCCCTGGTTAGTGTGGAACAGAAATGTTTCATGCTAAGCACTAAGATGGTGATGGCAATGGTCTGAGGTTTTCCATCTAATACTAGCACAGGGTCTCATGGACTAAAAGTAAATTCGTGTGTAAGTACATACACATTGTTAACGGGGTGACAATTATCCCGAGGCTCGGGGCGTTCTAGGTGTAGCCCCTACAGGCCTCGCATGCCTATCCTCTGGTCGATTCTCGGCTCAACTTGACTAATGAGCTCTTAGGGTTTCTAAACCCATATGGATGCGAGATCACACTTTCGTGTTGTCGTTGATGTTATCCATTCATTTTTTTTTTAGTTATTCATGGCGCCATATGTTTCATGGGCCACGACCTTTGTGGCGCCGCAAGCTCTTGCGGTGCCGTGACTTTTCTAGAGAAGGGGACGCTACGCTTAGTGCGGTCCCCGGTGTCATGCATGTGAGTACATACATAGGCTAGGTCTTAGCCAAGAAAATGAAAGGAAGGGAGAGGTTTTACCCGTTTTAGCAGAGAGTTTTTCCTCCTTCTTGTCATGATCAAGTCCTTGTTTCTCCTTGATCATCTCCACCTGGAGAATGGTTATGCAATTAGCTAATTTCCTGAGCAGCGCCTTTGGTGCAAGCATGGGTGGCGTATTTTCCAGCAACACGCGTCCATTGGTGTTCAGAGTTGAATTCGTAGCGTTGAGTGAGGTGGAGCGCTGATGCTTTACGAGCAATGACCAATCCAGTGGTAACCGACAGCAGCGGTTGGTAGAGAGATACCGGGGAGTCGATCGTATTCTTTTTTTCTTTGGTGTGGATCTGAGCGTCTTCCGTTTTTGGTGTAGAGCATGTGCCGTCCCGTCTCGGTATCCCCTCTACAGAGACTTCCCCAAAAGTACGACGATTGCGCCAAGTCCCCAGTCGTTGAGGAGGGTGTTGGATTCAAAAATAGACGAACTACTTGGTGAAGATGTTTACCTCGCCGTCTTTAATGTGTAGTGAAGTTCCAGGAGGATATCGGCGCTATGAGGTGTTCCTCCATGAGATGTGGCGCCATGAGGTGTGGCTCCATGATATGTGGCGCCCTGGGGTGTGGCTCCATGGTCTTGGTAGCGTCGTGGATGCCGGCACTACGAGCTTTGCACCATAGCCTATTCGTTGTAAACTCCGGCAGTTCGCGTCTTGCGTGTCTCCTGATGTTTGCGCCATATATCTTGACTCACTGGTTGTATCACCACGAAATTTTTACACGTGGTAGTAGACATCCAGGGAAGTATTGTGTCCAAAAATATCTTTGAGGCTCCTCGTAGATTTTCCGCAGTACTCGTCGTGGTCTTGCACATGATTCCTGATTGCGCGTCTCGCGTGTGCTGTAGTGTTTGTGTCATATCTCCCAATCCCCTTGGTGGATTGGTACGAAATTTTAGTATGTGTTGGGAGACATATATAGAAAGATTGTGTCCGAAAATCTTTCCAAAATCCCTTGTAGATTTCTCAAACCGGTGGTTTCTTCGCGACGGAAGTTGCTGGCGCAGGAAATTCTGACAGCTCTTCTTTTCTCCAATGTTCACGCCATATTTCTCAAACCACATGGATTTATTGTATGAAATTTTACCACAAAGTTGTAGACATTAAAATGGAGTTTGTGTATAAATTTTACCCAAGGACTCCTCACGAGCTCTCCGCAGCAACTGTTTTGGTTTCGTATGTAAGTTCTGTCCACTTGCTTCGGTGCGCTGTAATGTTGGCACCATATCTCTTGATCCACGGATTGGATCGCCACGAAAATTTTACACATAACATAAAACACCTGAAGGAAGATGTCGTGTAAAATTCACCTTCAGATCTCTTACTGATCTTCCGCGTTGCTCGTTTTCGTGAAGGTTGTCGTACAGCGAATTTAGTATGTAGTCGTGAGCACGTCTTTGTTTGTCTCCAGAGTAGGTTTGCTCCATGGAGACCCAAAATAAAATAATTTCTCCAAAATATGGTTTACCGTACTTGGTTGGTAGCTCTACCACTGAGGTTGTGGGCGATAGTGTTGATTAGAGTTCTTCCCTTGAGTCTCCCTTCCTTCGAGAGATCTGTAGCGGGCAGTTCCATGTCGTATGGACGTCTCTGGTCGAGTAGGCTCTTCCCATGATGATGAAGCGCTTTGGTAGAGACAAGGGAGCATCTGTTGTACTTCACGCTTCCCTTTGGGTCGTGGCAGCCGGTATTGCTATCGGTACTTAGTGGAGTGAAGAGCAGCGGTGGGCCGGTGGCGAGGAGTCCCCTGCTATGTTTTCTGATATCTTATCAGCGCCTCTTGTTGAGTTCGCCTTCCCTCGTGCAGACACATGTGTATTGGCCTTTCGAAGGCGAGGGGGCAGAGTGTTCTCTCTAGTTGTTGAGACTCGTCGGGTCGGGGTAATCCGGTTGTTCTTTCCTTATTCAGACGTCTAATAGCTCTAGTACTTCGTCGAAGATGATGAGTCTGGGAATCCTGTATAGGCTTCAGTCCTCGTACTCCTCGCAGTTGTTGTTGCAGATCTGCATCTTGTGGTTGGGTCACATTCTTGCTTGGGACCCTTCGAGTTGTATTGTGTTGATACCCTGTCGTCTGGTCGCTGACGGGTCTCCTGTTATCACGAGCTTCTTCAATCCTTATAGCTTGGATCCTTTCCTATCAAGACAGGGACGGCTGTGGTTGATCGTCTTGCGGCTTTGGAAGTTTGAAGTCTGAACTTCCTTCAGTGAGGAGCATCCCATGAGAGAGGGGTCTTTTGGATAGGGAGGCTGGTGTGGACGAGATAGATATGCGCCTCCTCCTCTTGGTTCTCTAGGGGGTTTCTCTCGATCGAGTAACATAGTTGGGTTGTTGGACATGCTTGTGCTCAGGTTTGTCTTGAGAGTCCAAACCCTGGTGTTCCTGGCTGGCTGCAGTGGTAATTCTGGAAGCCCCCATGTCTCGTCGTCATTCTATTAGTGATGATGGAGTTGTCCGTTCCTTCAGTGTTTGTTGGTAAGTCCTTTGTTGCCATGGGTACTATGAGCTTGATTTACCCCTTTTCAATAGTTTCGGCGCCGTGACTTGTGGCGCCATCACCCGTGGTATCGTAGCTTGTGGCATCGTGATCCGTGGCACCGTGACTTGTGTTGTGAATCTAAGGAGAGTCTATGTCGACTACACAGAATGATGTTGGTTGTTCCAGCTTTCCTACGTGAATCATTCACGACAACTCTCCCTGGGCATCAAGGGTTTTCCATTGAAGCCATAGACATTGTACGAGGAGGGCACCAAGGCTCTTTCTTTTCCAAAAATCTTATCATATGTTCTCCCGAAGAGTATGTCAACAGAACTTCCCGGGTCTACCAGTATTCTAGGCATCGCAGTTTCCCCAATATGTAGTGTGATAACTAAGGGATCATTGTGCAATTTTCCTTCGTCAGGGATATCTGCTGCCGAAAAGAAAACTAGGCGCCTCTGCCACTCTTCCAGTTGCCCTCTCATTGCTACACTTAATATTTCTTTTCCTTCAAAGTCTCTTTTGTGAATTCTATCAGTATGGATGCCTTCGAGGTTTCGTCCACAGATGTCTGCATGAACTATGGAGTTGTAGTCGTCGAATCTTGGGATGCTTCGGTAAATAGTTATTGCGTATGCCTCGTGCTTCTTCTCCACCTTTGGTTGTGGCGGGCTTGGAGGTGGCTTTGGTATTTCAAGGAAGTGCTTGAATTTTCCTTTTGAAATGAAAAAGTGAATCC
>JAJJMA010313299.1:0-11727 GCA_023529015.1 Papaver nudicaule
TAGATCTACTACAGCTTATCAATTGTGGTCAAGCATTGAAGAAAGATTAGGAAGTTCCTCAGACACTCATGCTCTACATTTGAGGTCAAAGTTAATGGCAATTTCTCAAGGTGACAAATCTATTCCTGCTTTACTTAAAGAAATCAAACTTTTAACTGATCAATTAGCAGCATCTGGAGATTTTGTATCAGACAGAGAACTTGTAGCTATTACACTAAGGGCTTTAAACTCTGATTTTATTCCATTTGTTACAACCATGAGACATAAGACACCTAGAGTCACATTTATAGAACTACACAACAGCTTGTTGAGTGAAGATGTTGTTGTTTGTGAGAGAAATAAAACCTTTGTGTCTGAATCAACATCTAGAGCTTTTGCTGCTCAAGTGTCTAGAGGTCATGGTTATCCTGGTGCTGGTAGAGGTTATTCTCCTAGACCTTTGTCTCATGCTAGAGGAGGAAGATCTGCTGGTTTTCAGTATGTTAGAGGAATGAGTCCAAATTATGGATCTCCAAGAGCTCCTGTTTCTATTCCTACTGCTGCTACACCAACTTCAGTTAGGCCACCACCAAGCTTACAGTATTCTTCATATTCTCCTGACTCTATGCCTTGTCAAATCTGTGGAAAGAGTGGACATGGTGCTTTAGCTTGCAACAACAGATTAAACATGGCTTACCAGAATGTACATACACCAAAGCATCTTTCAGCAATGATGGCAGGAGCTAATATTTTTGGTGCTAATCCCTGGTATGCTGATTCTGGAGCTAATATTCATATCACTTCAGATTAGGGTGAACTTGAGTATGCTTCTTCTTATGAGGGTGTTGAAGAAATACAAGCTGCTAATGGTGAAGGTATGCTTATATCTCATACTGGTTGTACTGTTAAATACACTCCTCAGTCCTCCTTTAGTCTTAACAATGTTCTCTTAGTGCCTCAAGCTTCACAAAATTTGCTTTCTGTTCACAAATTTACAAAAGATAATCAGTGCTCTATCACATTTGATGAACATGGTTTCTGTGTGAAGGCTATATCCAATGGAAGGATACTTTTGGAAGGCCCACATCATAATGGACTATATCCAATTCAATTTAACAAAGATGCACTGTTTCCTGGAAAGTCTTCTTCATCATCTCCACTCAATAAAGCTTTATCTGCTGTGTGTCCTGTTACTGCTGAGGTTTTACACAAGAGATTAGCACATCCTAGTTTTACCACTATGAAGATTATATGCAACATTATAGATCTACCAAATGTAATAAAAACTCCTGTATTTTGTCATGACTGTCAACTAGGAAGGAGTCACAAGCTAGCTTTTCAACCTTCAACACATAAATGTACTAAGCCTCTGGAGCTTTTGGATTTTGATCTTTGGGGTCCAAGTCCTGTAAAATCCAAATCTGGTTTCAGATACTATGTCAATATCATTGATGATTTTACAAAGTTTTGCTGGATTTTTCCTTTGCATGATAAGTCAGAGTTTAAGAATGTCTTTTTCAAGTTCAAAGCTCAAGTGGAGAATCAATTTTCATCTTCAATAATTGTGGTCAGAACAGATGGAGGTGGTGAGTTTTTACACAGAGAGTTGACTGATTTTCTTTCCTCCAATGGCATTGTGCATGAAATCTCTTGTCCACATACTCCTGAGCAAAATGGAGTAGCAGAGTCAAAGCATAGGCATATTCTGGATATTGGCAGGACATTTCTTATACAATCTGGTTTATTAGCTTCATTTTGGGTGGATGCCTTTACTGCTGCAAATTATATCATCAACAGACTTCCTACAAAATCTATTGGTAACATCTCTCCCTATGAAGTACTTTTTAACAGAAAACCTGATTATTCTTTCTTGAGAGTTTTTGGCTGTCTGTGTTTTCCCTGGATTAAGCCTTATACTGATAACAAATTGCAACCAAGAAGTACTAAGTGCATTTTCATTGGTTATAACATTCAGCATAAAGGTTATAGATGCTTAGAAATTTCCAGTGGCAAAGTTTACACTTCCAGACATGTTACCTTTCAAGAAAATGAGTTTCCATTGAGATCTGTTACACCAGCTATTTCAGCCATTCTGCCTGAAACTTCAACTCCTTTGGAAACTTTTGTTAGACCAGCAAATTCAGCTGCTATCTCATCTGTTACATCCTCTATGGCAGTTGGTGATGCAGACCAACCATCACTTCCAACTTCAGATGTAGTTCTTTCAGATGCTAATTCAGATGTTGTTTTGCCTTCATCTTCAGTACACCTGCCAACCTCCAATGCACATGACATGGTCACAAGAGGAAAGAGATGTATCTTTAAACCTAAGGTTTACTCTACAAAATATTCTTTATCTGCTAAGCTTACTGACTCATTAGATTCAATTACACCAACATGCTTTAGTCAAGCTTGGAAAATACCCTCTTGGAGAAAATCTTTGATAGCTGAATATACAGCTCTTGAAGCAGCTGGAACCTTCACCAGAGTGCCATATACTGGTCAGAATTTGGTAGGCTGCAAGTGGGTTTTCAAGAAGAAAGTTCATTCAGATGGATCTCCAGACAAGGATAAATCTAGATTGGTTGCTAAAGGTTTTCATCAAAGAGAAGGGCAGGATTATACTGAAACATTCAGTCCTGTAGCTAAACCAACTACTATCAGAATTGTACTTTCCATTGCTGTTAATTTTAATTGGCAGGTCAAACAATTGGATGTCAGCAATGCATTCATCCATGGAGACTTCACAGAAGAGGTGTACATGACACAACCTCCTGGCTTTGTTGATCCAGCACATCCTGACTATGTCTGCAAGCTCCACAAATCTCTGTATGGTCTTAAGCAAGCCCCAAGAGCCTGGTATGAGAAACTTTTAAATGTTTTGCTCTCATATGGATTCAAAGCATCTACTGCAGATACATCTCTCTTTGTTCAGAAAATTGGCACTAGGATTACAATTTGTCTAGTGTATGTTGATGACATCATTCTCACTGGTAGTTCTAAGTCATACTGTGATGAATTGGTTATTCTGCTTCAGCATCATTTTCCTATTAAAGACTTAGGGCCAATTCACTATTTTTTGGGGTTACAAGTGAAGAGAAATGATAAGTGCTTGTTCTTGTCACAAACTAAGTATGCACTTGATCTGTTGGATAAATTTGATATGTTAGGGGCCAAACCTTGCTCATCCCCAGTCCCTGTTAGCTACAAACTACTTGCCAGTTCAGGTGTAAAGCTTGAAGATCCAACTCCATACAGATCTCTAGTGGGTGCTCTTCAGTATCTTACTTGGACAAGACCTGAGATTTCTTTTGCTGTTAATCAAGTCTGTCAGCATATGCAAGCACCAACTACTGAACATTTCATAGCTGCCAAAAGGATTTTGAGGTATGTTAAAGGGACAATTGATCATGGTCTACTATTTACTAAAGGTCTGACTGCACTGCATGGCTTCAGTGATGCTGATTGGGCTGGAGATCCTGATACAAGGAGAAGTACTGGTGGATATTGTATCTTTTTTGGTTCTAATCCTATCTCCTGGTCTAGCAAAAGACAAAGTACAGTGGCAAGGTCATCTACAGAGGCTGAGTACAGAAGTTTGGCTAATTCTGCAGCTGAGGTAATTTGGTTGTGCAATGGTAATCAGAACCGTTGGCAAATGGTATGGAACAATTTGGAAAAATAGAAAACCGTTCCTCACGGTACTGGTAGTGGTATAGACTAAAACCGTTCCAAACTGTACCATGTACAGCCCTAAATCTGGTACAAAATCAAAAGCTATGCTGCTGGGACACAGACATCGGATACGGTTACAGGAACACGTCAAATCTCAAAAACATGTTTACGGTAACCCGTCATGTATGTATTATACCCACCATTAAAATGAGATTTTACAATAATCCACTCAACAAAATGATTATTTTTTTAAAAAAAATTACTGATTAAATAGTGCTTACACAAATAAATATGAAATATTGATCAAGTCTTTCACAAATAATGCTTAGATTTAATTAACATGAGAAAACTTTAGCAGCCCAGTCAGGTTATTTTAATTTTGCAAGCCAATGCGATCATTTATGGCATGTCAGATGGTGTTAAATCAGTGTCCGTAAAGTCTCAGATGCCAAATTTCACGGGACACATGATGTGGCGTGCCCACAGCGTGTCGACAAGTGTTGGACGCGTGTCATGTCCGATTGTGTGTCGGACATGATTACGGCATGATTGGCGTGTCCGTGCAACATAGATCAAAAGCATTGACTGTAATCAAGTTTGCTCCCTAAGCATATCCAATATCTGCTTGAAACCAGCATCCCTCTTTTTCTCAACTGAGCCATCTTCTGAGCTTTGCTTACTCTCTGAGTCATTATACTTATTAGACTGTGACCCTCTTGATCCTTTTGCAAAAGGTATACTCATCGAGTCCGAAATCCGCGAGTAATCATCTGATCTGGAGCTCTCAATACCTCCAAAACGATCTTCTGACAGTCTGGACCCTCTGAATTCCTGGCTTCTCGTCCCATAGGTATCCCCTCTACTCCCTGAATAACCTCCAGATTGACGTTCGCCGATGTTCCCTCGAGACCCACCATAACCACCAGATTGACGTTCACTGGAGCTCCCTCTTGAGCCCCCATAACCACCGAATTGACGTTCACTGGAGCTCCCTCTTGAACCCCCGTAACCACCGAATTGACGTTCACTGGAGTTCCCTCTCGACCCCGAGTAACCTCCAGGTTGGCGTTCACTGGAGTTCCCACGAGAACCTGAGTAACCTCCATATTGACGTTCGCTGGAGTTCCCTCGAGACCCTGAGTAACCTCCATATTGACGTTCACCTGAGTTTCCTCGAGACTCGGAGTAACTTCCAAACTGGCGGTTCATTCCTGAGTCACCAAACCTTCCATAACTTCTGTCGTTCCCATCCATGCTCCCTATACTTCCAGCGATGCTTGGAAGCTGGTTATAAAAGTATAAAAACTAGTTAGAAAATATAGCCCTCATTTTGCAGAATCCATACAAATGGCAAGTTAAGTTTCAATGCACTTCTTAAGCTATAGATAGTGATATTTATTAGCCCCTACAGTAGCTAATTCAATTCAGAATGTTGGATGTATGTAACTCACCAAGTTGATGGAACAAGAAAAAGAACGCATACCTCTTTGAATCTACAGCCAAGGTCACGCTCTATAGTGGTGACGGCACGGCGCTGGGCCTTTGTATACATAAGGATTGCAGTGCCCTTCTTTCCTGCACGACCAGTCCGACCGGATCTGTGAACAAAAATTTCGGAGGTATTTGGGATTTCAAAGTGAATGACCTGCACAGAATTGTTTAGTATGAATAAGCAGAAACACATCAAAAACAACTACAGTTACTCAAACAAAAACACATTTGGTTTAGAGAAAGTCAAAGACTGGTGCTCTGTGATAATCACCTACTGTCTTACCAGGTCAACATTAGGAATATCAAGTCCACGAGCAGCAACATCTGTAGCAACCAACACATTAAACCGCCCATCACGAAAAGCAGCAAGAGTTTTGTCCCTCTGGAACTGCTGCATGTTTCCGTGCAGTGCTTTGCTTGAAAGAGCAGCCCCCATAGATCTCGAAAGTTCTTCAGCATCTTTTTTAGTCCTGGTGAAGATTATGCTTTTACCTCCTTGCCCATATGTCTGCCAGTACAAAATTTGAACGAAATGAATAAGCCCAGGAACTTAAGCTGAAGCAGAAATAGAAGCAGAAATATACTAAACCCAGAAACTTAAGCGGAAGCAAAATTTGAATGAAATGAATAAACCCAGGAACTTAAGCTGAAGCAAAAATATACTAAACCCTCTTGTACGTGGAGTTGGTCTACATAAAAGGTGGGTGATAATAAAGTTCAAGTTCATAAGAAACTTCCAAGTAGCACATAAACGTAGAGCATACCCAATTGCTACCCAGTATATAAACTTAGAAAAAAAAAGTCAAGAAACAAAGAAAAAAAATGCTCAATTTATGTATCTTCTACAAGAGAATCAAGTTGTGGTGCTGTTCAACTGATAAACTGCATCAGACGTTTGAACGAACACTATGTGTTATTTATTCGATATTATCAAACCATGAAGCTAGCAATTAAGATTGAAAGCTTAGAGCAGACAGGTCAATGTACAGGTCTCATATTACATGTGGCATAATAGGAAAGAATCAATATATGACGCTGATAATGCATTTACAAAAATGCCTTTAGTAGAAGCTATGAACTTACAGATATCAGTGACGAAAGAGTATTTTCCTTCCCTGAATGGGATGACACGATCGACAAGAGGGTGATACCGTCAGCCAACTTTTGCTCTGAATCACCCACCTTCATGGAGGTTGCAAGTTATGACAACGATCAAAATTATGTGATTAAACTCTAATAGTCAAGTGAACTTCAATTCAATGCTATACAAAGAATAATGATCTATGCAGAAGAAACATATTAAAGACCGCGTAATAAATAACTTACAAGGTCGATGACTAAAGGTTTTTTGAGATATTTCCTTGAAAGCTCATTCACCCATGAGGGCATTGTTGCTGAAAATAACATGACTTGTCTTTCTTCAGGTAAATAATTTAAAATGCATTCAACATCCTCCTGGAAACCAATGGCCAACATCTGATCAGCTTCGTCGAGCACAACAAATTTCACTTCAGATAGATTGAGAGCACCCCTTTCGACAAGGTCAATAATTCGGCCAGGTGTGCCAACAGCAATATCTATACCCATCCCAAGTGACCGAATTTGGTTAGTGATTGGTATCCCACCATAAAGACAAGCACTACTCAAGTTGGGTGCAGATTCCTTGAACTCTTTCTGCACTTGCCGAGCAAGCTCCCTAGTAGGAGCCAAGACGAGTGCAGTAGGAGCGCGCCTTTGCCTACAACATACAAAACACAACAGCTGATATGAATGTTTACCCATACATTATTAATACATTATGCTTATTTGATCAACATTCACAGGATGGAAAAATAGCCTCGTGAAAAAAACATGCATAAGATTATTGAATTTGAATACGAGACAATTTTCCAACTAGTATTTAGAGGTGAGATCTAAGAAGGAATGATTTGGATACTACTACTTGCTTCAGCCAGATTTTAACATTTATGGAGAGGCCTGTCTAGACTCCAGAGTGTGACAGCCTTACAGACAATCAGGAAGTAATAGAAGGAACAACTAATAACAACGGCAAATTTAACAATTTAAAGAAATGTGCTTTAGAGGAAAACTACAACAGAAACGTGATTTAAAGCCAAAACAAACCTGCGAGGAGAACGATTTCGAATAATCTTGTCCAAAATGGGAATACCAAAGGCAAGAGTCTTTCCAGATCCAGTAATAGCTCTTCCAATCATATCACGCCCTGCCATGGCTGGTTCCAACACTGCCCTCTGATAGAATTTGACAGAAAAAGAGTAAGTACACTACACCTTCATATCATGAGCTCCACAAACTTAAATTGGTAATTCAATGACCCACTTCTCCTAAACCTCTTTCTATGAAACCATTTCTTTGCAGCAAACAACAAGATAAGTTTTTACTATAAATTTATGCATTTCATACAAAAGGCGACATCTCTTCAAAGTTCCAAACGTACCAAACAACAATTACAAATTCTCAATGAATTTAGGTTTAGTTATAAACATGTCTATTCAACTGTAAATTAAAAAAGCCAAAACTTTGACACGGAAAGACAAACCTGAATGGGAAAAAGCTGTGTAATTCCACGTCTTTTGAGAGCAGAAACAATCTCATCCGAAATTCCAAGCTGGGCAATATCCAGATTCCCACCACCATCCTCACCGCCACCACTACTACTACTACTTCTACTACCACTGCTTCTTGAAGTACCATTACCAGCATCAAAAGAAGCACTAATATCAGCAGAAATTGGGTATCCAACAACTGAGGAAGAGGAAACATAGAAAGAAGACTTACGTCCCTTGTTGATGGAAATGGAAATTGAGAGTGGAGAGAAATTGCAGAGAAGTGAAGAAGACGTAGTAGATAGATTAGGGTTTTTATGGAGGAAAGCTGTTGATGGAAGTGGAGAGAATAAGAGGGAAGAAGAAGCCATTGTTTTACTTTGGAGGCCAAATAGTGAAGAATGACCTGAAATGAAATGTTGGGTTTAGGATTTGGTTTTAATGGATGAGAAACCAAAACGGACCCGAAAAATCCAAATAATATCTTCTTCTTTGACGTATCTCTCCCGAGTCGCGTGTCTCGTCTCCCGCCAGAAGAAATGTATCTAAATTTTCTAGGGCAATTTTGTTAAAAAAAAATTAAAAATATATTTTTGGGGATTTATTTTTGCTAGAGGACATTACTTCCTAGATCCATTAGTATAATCTTAGAAACCCTAGCTTAATCCTTTAGTTTAATCCTAGAAACTACCAAACCACTCCTTAGAGCAAACGCAACGGTGAGAGCCAAATGCCATATACCAAGTGCCATATATGGGTATAGCTATAGGTTTTGGTGTGAAAATCTACAACGGTGAGAGCCAAACACCAAATGCTATAAAGCATACGTGATTTACATTTGAGTTTGAAAATGAGGAGTGATTTAAAATCACGTTTTCATTTGGAGAAGTGATTTAAAATCACGTTTAGCATTTCACTCCATTTTTGTTTACGTGCTCATTGTTTGCGTTATTTATAAGAACGTTTTCATTGTTTGCGTGATTTATGTTCACGCTGGGAAGAGACGTGATTTTTAATCACGTCCAGCCAAACCCATACCAAACCCAAATGCTATCCTATATTTGGTGCGAAAAAGTCGAAATTATAGGTTTGCTCATTTGGTGGGAGTCGCATTGCCGATGGGCTATACCCATATTTGGCTTTTGAGACCCTCCATTGCGTTTGCTCTTAGTTCCTTAGATCCATTAGAGTAATCCATCACTATGAACTCTGAACATCGATTTGTTCAAACAGATCGTAAGTTCTTCAGATTTTCCTGCAGCAAAACCACTCCATCTTCATCCATCACCCTAACTGAGTTTTACACTCACGGTAACACTAAAGGTATTTTCACCCTACCTATAGCTCGGCATCCCAGAGTCTGTTGTTTGAAGCTGCAAAAAATGGAGATGCAGGACGTAAAGTCTGGAAACATCAAGATAACAAGAACTGGTTTTATGCTACAAAAATGGCTAATGAGAATGGTTATTATCTTCATGTTCTCTTAGCTAGACCTAATCCAAAATCAGATCCAGTATCCTTCAACATTCCTGCTGGTGCTTGTTTTGAAGGTTGGTTCTCTGTCGCCAACACTCTTGAATCCATCATCTCTTTTTCGACCTCTCTCCCTAAATCTCCAGAACATACCTCCATTAAACAGAAAACTCCACCTGCACCTATTGCCATCCCTTCCACATCCTTTGCTGAAATTCTACTCCGTAATATTCACCCACCATCACCTACCATCTATATCCCCAAGTCCAACATCAAGAAATCTCCATCACCTACCATCTCTATCCCCAAGTCCTACATCAAGAAATCTCCATCACCTTTCCCCTGCAATAACTTAGCTCCATTCACTAGGGGTTTCAACCAAGATCTCCAAATATGGCAGTTATCTTAACATTGAGCACACTGGTAATCCCTTGGGTATGTGGCATGATGCCTTTATCATCTCATCACCAGTCGTGGTGACTTCGTGGGTTAATATTGGATATGCTCTTTGTTATGAACTGAATTCCTAACCAATTTGAAATATATCCAATCAACTCTACTGAGGAAGTATTTCATGCAGACAAGGAACTCTCTATGGCAGATTTTGAGTTCACCTTCACCTCCAACAATACTACTTTCTCTGTTTTTAGATGGCATGAAAGTATTTGGGATACACCAATCAATGACAACCATGAATATCATCTGGAGATATTTGGTGTGCCATATCAGTTTTGGTCCATTGATATTATGCATTCAATAGGCAAAATATGTGGTGAAGTATTGCTTATAGATCCTGCAACTCTGAAACTTAAGGATTTATTAGCCATGTGCATGAAGATTAGAAACCTGAAAGGTATCAATTCAATTTCTAGGGTGGTCAGAATCTTTGTCGGTCGGAATGTATATCTGGCACATATTACAGTCACCGGTAAATCAACAACTCCTGACCATAATTTTCTCATTATACCCCCGGAAAATTTGGATCTTCTTAATTCAAAAATCAAAAGGTACGCCAGATTTTATGGAATTTTCTAGAAGGAAAAAGAGAAAGTTTCTACCTACAATTACTGCAAGAGATTTGGTTGATGGAAAATCAAGTCTAGCTAATTCAGCGGTTGATGCAGCTGTCATTGAGAAGATTTGGGTTAAAACTGCTAGAACTCCAAGTCATCACGGTTCAAAGACGAAGAAGTCAAAGAGAAGAAAGAGATCTAAGGGCAAGAAGGTTAAACAAATTTGGCAGCGTATGGAGAAACTATCAATGAATACGGTCGGTAATTCTGTTACCCAGGTGGAAAACTGCAATGACATGGCAGTCGACATGGACATTGACATGGAAACCATCAAAACACCATCTTTCAGACTTTCTGTTGATGCGTACTCACCTGAACCACTGTCCTCGGCTGAACCCACACCCCACAACATCATACCATATGCAACACCCAACACCACCCATGCTGCACCATCATCTGCACATGAACCCCCACTCATGACTGAACCATCTTCTTACCATACCACCTCACCTGCAACACCCACAACCATCATCCAAGTTGTGCCATCATATGTACTTAACCCATCACCCTCGACTGAACCGTCAACCACTAAAGTTACACCATCACCGTACTCACCTGGTACACCTACAATCCCTTTAGCCCAACCTTCCATAACCTCACCATTAAATACCTTTCAAATTTATCCAGCAGCCCAAACCAAAACTTTCCCCACACTCCATCAATACCCATTACCATACAGTAATTCCTTCATTCACATAAACCCTACCCCATCCAAAGCCAATACCACAACAACCTCCACTACCATCCACTTCAACCTTCAGTCAAAAAATAATCAGCATAACCTACATCTACATATCCCTCTCTGGGTCATTAAGGAGGTCAACCGACTATTTGATATGGGAGTTAAACTAGGAATTACTTTGTTATCAATGCCTAACCATTCAAACATATATCTCCTATCCAAAATTTTTAATGATGGCACTGTCTTGAAGCCGGTGCCTATTTTTCCCACCAAAAAAGAAATTGTTAAGGATTTCGCGGTGCAAACTGTTATGGTATTGGATAATATGCATAATATTCCAACTCATGAGCCTAAAAATGCAACTGGCCTATGATGGGACTCGAAGACTCATTCTTGTCTGAGGTTAACAATTAGGAGATATCTTGGTCTTCATCATCTAGTTCTACAGAATTTCCACCTGGTTTTGAACCTGCAACGCAAGACGTATGTGATGATGCAAGTTCTGAATGTCAAGAGAGTGAGTCACAACAGGTTATCCCGCTGAAGCTGAAGTGTGAATGTAAGAGATTAGGAATTTCAGTGGAAGCAATATGCAGTCTTTCGCCAAAGACTAAAAAATCAGCAACAGTTATGGCTCAAACTTATCCCAAATGAGTCTTAAAATCTTGTCATGGAATGTCAGAGGTTTGAATTCTGACATAAGAAGAACTGTGATACATAAAATGATTCAGCTCATTAAGGCACCTATCACTATGCTTCAAGAAACAAAAATGATGCAGTGCACTGC
>JAJJMA010313320.1:0-10140 GCA_023529015.1 Papaver nudicaule
TGTAGATACCGTCAAAATCCACGGGACGAGAACCCGTTAAGATCTCTAAGCGTCTATAATGGAAATTGCACTTTGAATTATTAAATCGAAGCCGCCACCCAACTAAGGGAGTTGGGACCCAAATAAGGCACAAGTCTGACGGGTCCGGGAATCAAGTTACGGGCTAGGAAGGTGTAAGGCACCTAGCTCGTCCAATCGAAAGATTGGCCTCTACTTCGTAATTGGGATTTTAGGGTTGCAATTTAAAATAAATAAATAAATTATACAAAATTATTAATGATAATCAAATACTCCAAAATATATAGTACCAGTTTTCGTTATCGAAAATGTCACTTAGATTGCCAACCGATGTATTTCCACAAGATCGTATCGGCCTTTCTTTTCTCGCAACAAATACCCCGTTCTTCTATGAAAGTTTCTCCTAGTATTCTCCACGAATTTTCTTATTAATTTTTTTTTCTTCTCCAAAAGTTCTCCCCTCTAAACCCAAAAATTAGCTCCCTATTTATATTGTTTTCCAAATAACTAGGACCTTAGGATTAAATGATTTCCATCGAACGATTCACATTTCAAACCTAAATATTCTAACCAAATTAATTAAAATTCATTCCAATTAGTAAAAATCTCAAATTTTATTTTATCTCATTTTCCAAATTTACGAAAGATATCATTTAATTCCTCAAATTTTAGTCAACATGGAAATACTTGGAACCGAAGCTAATAACGGCGGCCGACTAATTAAAATGTAGGGTTTTTTGAGTGAAAATTCGGCCAAGGCCTTAATGTACCCGCAGTGGGCCTAAAATGGGTTTTTGGGCCCGATTTTGACACTTTTCACCATTTTGAACATATCTTGAGCTACGGACCTCGGATTTGGGTGATTCAAAAGGCTACGAACTCGCGACAAGTTCCTCTACCTTCTAGTCCAGGAGAAAAACAAATTCAACTCAGGCTTATGGACGCTCCTCATTGCTAATGGGCTTAAGGCTTGGTAGACTTCTAGTCTAGCTAGTGGGTATCGGTAACAACTCACCTAATTCAAACCTTAGACTTGGCGGACGATGCATAGGTTTAATTAATTATTGCCTTTGACGATCTTGCGGAAACATGGCTCAGTAAATGCAAAATTGGAGTGTTTACAGCAGGATGAATGGATATATGAACTATGAAGAAATACGAGAAGAGGAGTTGCGCCTAAAGAAGGAGAGAGCGAAGCAGATTCACTCGATTAACAGTCTCTCGCCGGAAGATCAAGAAGAAATTAGGAAAGAATGGTTGAAGGTTGAACAGCGGAAATTGGTGCAGAATCCCTCTTCGGCGATAATAGTACCTGAAGCAGAAAAACAGCAACAGCAAGTTACCGCCGAACAGCATTGGAACTCGCAGAAGCGTGAAAATTATGAGGGGCGTGACAAACAAGATAATAGAGGAGGAAATTATGGACGAGGAGGAAGAGATAATCGGCGAAATGGGAATGGTGACAGAAGATATAATGGAGATAACAGAAAATTTGGCAGAGGCAACCAGCAACCTTTCCAAGATGTTACTCTACCTAAACTGAGTGTCTCTTATACAGATGCATTCGGACAGATTGAAAGTTCTAATTGTAGGGATGACATCCGCTATCCTTATAATAGAGGAAACCCAAGGGCCCCACCAACTAATACTAATTCCTTCTGTCAATTTCATCAGTTTCATGGCCACACAACTGAGAATTGCACCGGCGTACAACAAGAAGTTCATCGATTCATCCGCTTGGGGAAGTTCCAGGAATTCTTAGAATTGCCACCACCACCTCCTATCATGGTCCAGCCAATTCAAGCCATCCCAGCTCAGATTCCAAAGGTGTATGAGGTTAAGGTTGAACAAGACTTGTTGGAGTTAGATTGCTTTTCCATTGTGCATTCAAAGATTACCAGAGATGAGTTTCATGATAATGTTCTATCTCGTGTGCATAAGCGAGATAGAATGGGAAACGAGATTTGTAGCGTTGCTGTTAAGCAAGAGCCTTTGCAAGATTGGATGAAGGCATGTGTCGGGTTCTCCGCTGAAGAGGTTCCGCCAGAGGGAAGAAATCATAATAACCCCTTGGTTCTCACCATTCAGATGGAGCAATTTAGGCTGCCAAAGGTGCTTATTGACCCGGGAAGTTCCGTGGATATCCTCTTTAATACTGCCTTTGAGGCGATGAGGGCGAAAGATGATAAAATACCCTCGCCAACAGTCTCCTCCTATAACATTTATGGGTTTAACGACATCGCTTCTAAGCCTAAAGGCGAGATTGAATTCAAAGTCAAGATCTGCGAAGATTATTTCTTGAAAACTACTCTTTGTATTGTGGATGTTGACTCGCCGTATGCTGCAATTCTGGGAAGACCATGGCTCCACAGTTTGAAGGGAGTACCTTCTACCTATCATCAACGTTTGAGATTTCCCACACCATTTGGAGTTGCTGAGTATGTAGGAGATTTAGCAGTGGCCAAGGCGTGCAATTCGGCGGATGTGCAAATGCGAGAAAATCGAAAAGCGAAGATTGCAGAGAAAAAGAAGCTCGGCAAGGAAGCGATTAAAGAGCAAGAGATCCTGGATTTCATCGCCAACCCAACCACGTATGTGCATTCAGTAAATTCAGTAGAAGACTCGGCGAAGTCTGGAGATAAGAACTTATAGCAATTAAAGGAACCATCGCCGATGGGAGAGCCAGAACTACATTTTACGGCGGTGGAACCCACTAAGGATGTTAATATCGGCGATGATCAAGATCCAAAGATGGTAAAAATTGGCACTCTGCTAAATGACGACGAATCGGCAGAGTTGCAAGCGCTACTTAGGGAGTATGTAGATGTCTTTGCTTGGGGAATGAATGAGATGCCAGGTATTGACCCGGCGATAGCATGTCACAAGTTAGATATTGATCCAAAGATCAGGCCATTCAAGCAAAGGATAAGGAAATTGGCCCCAGCTTACAAAGAAGCAGTGGAGGCAGAAATTGACAAAATGAGGGCATCTGGTATAATAAGGCCAGTGCAATATCCACAGTGGATAGCCAACATGGTAGTAGTACCTAAGAAGAACAAGGGAGTAAGAATCTGCATCGACTTCAGCGACCTCAATAGAGCATGTCCTAAGAACAGCTTCCCGCTACCAAGTATTGATCAGACTGTTGATGCTACATCAGGTCACGAGTTGTTATCATTCATGGATGGTTATTCAGGGTATAACCAAATACCGTTGGCGGAGGAAGATCAGAAGCACACCGCTTTCTTTTCCACTAAAGGATTGTTTTGCTATACTCGAATGCCCTTTGGGCTGAAGAATGCCGGCGCTACCTACCAAGAAATGGCGC
Organism: Papaver nudicaule; assembly: GCA_023529015.1. Taxonomy (NCBI): domain Eukaryota; kingdom Viridiplantae; phylum Streptophyta; class Magnoliopsida; order Ranunculales; family Papaveraceae; genus Papaver; species Papaver nudicaule. The sequence goes on from JAJJMA010313320.1 coordinate 3,347, forward strand.
AGAAAATGTTCGAAAAATGGATAGGGAAGACGATGGAAGTATACGTGGATGACATGCTAGTCAAGAGCAAGAAGAAGCAACTCACGTGGAAGATCTCAGAGAAATATTTAACCATATGCGTATTACTAAGCTAAAGATTAACCCGGCGAAGTGCATTTTTGGTGTAACTTCAGGAAAGTTCTTGGGATATGTTGTCACCAAGAAGGGAGTAGAAGCTGATCAAGCCAAGATTAAAGCGATTATAGAGATGCCCTCGCCAGTAACCGTAAAAGATGTTATGCGACTCAATGGGACTTTGGCGTCTCTTAACAGATTCATCTCCAGATTCTCTGACAAGTGCAAACTATTTTTCCAGACATTGAAGAAAGGAGAAAAATTCAACTGGACCGAGGCACATGAAGCTGCATTTCAGGGCATTAAAAAGTATCTCGCCACTCTCCCAGCAATTCAGCCACCTGAGCACGGCGAAGAACTAAGAGTATATCTCGCCGCGACACCTTTCGCCATAAGCGCAGTGCTCGTAAGAACCAAAGGCGGAGAAACACCTATATATTATATCAGCAGAACACTGCAAGGGGCAGAAAAGAATTACACTAAAATAGAGCAGTTGATACTGGCGTTGGTTTTTGCATCTCAGCGATTGCGTCCATACTTTCATGCTCATACCATTGTAGTTCTCACCAAAACTCCAATAGAATCTATCTTGCACAGCTCCCAGCGGGTGGGGAGCATCGCCAAGTGGAATCAGCAGATTGAGCAGTTTGGCGTCCGGTACGAAATACGAACAGCTCAGCGGTCTCAAGTCATTGCAGATTTCCTCGCCGACTTCCCAATTGATGAAGAAGAAGAAATAGAAGAAATCCCATCCTCCATGGATGAGCGAGAGCATGAATTACCGGATCTATTGAAGTGCAGCCCTGATGGTTGGGAGGTTTATGTTGATGGTTCATCAAATAGAGAAGAAAATGGAATAGGAATTGTACTTATTTCGCCAAAGGGAGCAAGGATAGTACACTCGTTAAGACTAGAATTCCCGGCGACTAATAATGAGGCAGAATATGAAGCAGTTATTCACGCCATGCGAATACTCATTGAAATGAAGGTTAGCAATGTCAGATTGACAAGTGATTCCCAGTTGGTGATTCGGCAAATATCTGGACGATATCAGACAGCAGACCCATCTATGCAGAAGTACCTAAAACTTGCTAGGGAGTATGCCCAGAGGATTGCAGGTATCAAGTTTCGCCACATCTGCAGGAAAGATAACAGGCACGCCGATGCATTGGCGTTTATCTCCTCAATGATGACAGATCCAGACGTTCCTTCAATAGCTATTGAAAGGGTGATGCAGCCATCGGTAGTGGCGCCAAGGCAAAGAGAAGTATTAACAACAAGCACTGAAGAGTCAGCGGAGACAGATTGGAGATCGCCGATACGGTATTATTTGGACCGCTTAACTTTACCAGGAAATCAGATTTTAGCTCATCAGGTCATCAGTCGTTCGGCGAATTATGAGCTCAGAGATGGAATCCTATATCGCCGGTCATTCTCTGGACCATTACTAAGATGCGTGTCAAGGGAAGAAGGTAGTAAATTATTAAAAGAAATCCATGAAGGAGACTGCGGAAATCATGGTGGCCAAAGAGCTTTAGCCTTGAAGGTCAGAATGCAGGGATACTACTGGCCTTGGATGAATAAAGATGCAAAAGAATATGTTCAGCGATGCAAACCATGCCAGCTGTATGGAAGAAGAATTAAGGCGCCGGCAACATCTTTAAATTCAGTGCTCAGCCCTTGGCCTTTCGCCAAGTGGGGCATTGATATTATTGGACCGCTAACTACAGGCTCCGGACAACGGAAGTACATCATTGTGGCGACAGATTATTTCACCAAGTGGTGTGAAGCCAAGGCCATCAGGAAGAAAACAGGACAGGAAGTATTCACATTCATTTGGGAAAACATATTCTGCAGATTTGGTGTGCCGGCGGAGATATGTACAGACAATGGAAAGGAGTTAGTTGGCGACAACATAAGAAAGTTACTCGCCCATTACAGCGTCAAGATGGGAAAATCAACTCCCTTATACCCTCAGAGTAATGGCCAAGCAGAAGCCACCAATAAGACTATTGGAATGGGATTGAAGAAAAGATTGGAGAAGCATAAAAAGGCGTGGTGTGAGCATTTGCACAATGTCTTGTGGTCATATAGAACTACGGTTCGAGAAGCAACTGGAGCATCTCCTTTCTTACTCACTTTCGGCGCTGAGGCAGTACTTCCATCTGAAGTAATCCTGCCCACTACAAAACATGAGGCATGGGAAAAGAATCTGAATACAGATCTAATCCTAGCCAAGCTTGATGACTTAGAAGAGCAGCGGCTGATCGCCCTTACACACATGGAGAATTACCACCGGCGACTATCCAGAGAATACAACAAGCGGGTGATTCCAAGAGAATATCTGCCCGGCGAGTTGGTACTTCGAGAAATTCCCCCCTCTCAGCGAGAAGGATGCAGGAAATTGGAGCCTGTATGGGATGGCCCTTATGTGGTCAAAAGAGTGGCTGGGCCAGGAGCGTATGTACTAATTGATGAGCATGGCGTACAACTAGAACATCCATGGAACGCCAGGTTCCTTAAGAAGTACTATCCCTGAGGGAAACAATGTAAAATCCGAAGTCTTGGGCGGGCACAATACCCAAGAAATCTTATTAACTGATGTAACACAACAGCGAATAAGATCCGGGGACGTAGGTTTGCTATCATGCGCCGAACCCCGTTAACAAATTTCTGTGTCACTTATATTTTTCATTCACTGGGTAGTCTAACTACTACAGTGATGACTAAAATTTAAAAGCTCAAAAAGCACAATAGCTGAGGCAAAGCACTCGGCAATAGGCTATAAAAGCCACTCACAGAGGCACAAATGCCCAAGACAATAAAAGCCATATCAAAACCCTGATCAGGTACTAAGGCCATGTGCCATCTTTGAAGGCATAATGCCCAAACCAATAAAATCAACTAAGAGCCAAGATCTCTTATGATGAAAGCTTGCTTGCATTGAGTGAACGCACCTACTTGTAAGAGTTAGTCCGACCCAGGCTTAGTTGTAAGGCCAGTCGTGTTACTTGTTGATCTGTAAGTGTTTGGGCGTATAAGAACCCTTTTGTTGTAGCATCACATCAGCGGTGTTGCTGTTGTGTTAATCCGTCTACGCCATAGCATCACCTCTGGCGGACGCCATAGTGTATTAAAGTCTATGGGGCAACCCAAGCAGCTTATATTAGATCGCCGACGGGCACAAGTAATGGTTACGGCTGGGGTCTAACCCTGCTGCTCCTAGAAATTGTTTAGTCAATTGTTGAAATTGTCGTCTGTACAGGACCAGGCCGTCACTCAATTGCAAGTTAAGACTTTGAAGACAAAATAGAAGCAATGAAGAAAAAAGGTGCTGATTAGCAAAGAGATAAAGATTTAGAAGAAAGACGATCCATTACAAAAAGTTAACAATAATATCCCTATATGGCGATAACCAAAAAGGAAAGAGCAAAGTTTCCGCCGTAACAAATAACAAAAGATTGTCCATTACAAAAACAAATAAATAACAGAGACATAAAAAAAAAAAAAGCACAAAGAAAAGTCGTTGATTCTCTTTCAGAATTATGGAGCATTTTGGTTCTCACCATCTTGCCCCTGTATTATTTCCTCCTCTCCCGCTTCTTCATCTTCCTCCTCTTCTTCATGGACCACATCTTCTTCTCCTTCAACATCCTCCTCGCCGCTGGATCCGGAGCCCTCGCCATCTTATTCACAATCCACAACCTCTTTCGCGGCGGAAGATTGAGGAGCAATGACGTACTTGGCTGGTATCTCCAGTTTAAGCTTGGGATATTCTTCATTCACATACTCCTGAACGGCGAGGAAGTCCATGAGGAGAAGTTGTTCTTTATGCTTGATATCCTTAGCTTGGAGATCCTTCTGAGCACGGCTTAAATCAGCTTGAAGTCCATTCTGGATCTCGCCCAAATACTTCACCTTACTTTCAAGACCTTCAATACTAGTTTGGCATTTCTGGTGGTCTTGAAGCTGAAGGTTCAGTTCAGCAATTTGATTGGGGCATTGGCGGTGAGCTTCTACAGCCTGCTTCAGCCTTTCTTCACAACCATTGTGATGGGTAAGCTTCCCAGCCAAGTCAGAGATGGTTTCGGTGCAAAGCTTGTGGACCTCAACAATTTTATGCTGCTTCTTCAACTCTTCTTCTAACTGTTTGACTCGCCCTGTTCGAAAAATAAAACATGGGAGTCAGAAACTGAGGCAGCATAAAGAATCAGGCGGAGAAATATCCTAGAAATCTACCTTCTAACTCGCTCACGTGCCTACAAGCACCAGTTTGGGCTTCTACAAGGAGTTGTAGATGGGATTCAAACTTAGCAGTAACAGAAGAACCAGACACAGTGGCCACCTGCCGCAGTTGGGCTTTTAACTGATTATCAAGTTCTCTGGCGCGATCGCCATGAATCTTACAGAAATCTTTCCATCTTTGAGTTTCTTGTTCGGCGAAATCTCTCTCAGAAATGACAGTATTGAGGCGAGAGGCAAGCTTGTCAGCTCTCGCCTTCTCATCTAAACGCAAGGAACTCGCTTTCATATGATCCACAATGGCGGCGTCTTTCCGCTTGTTATTAAGTTCAGCTAGTCGGCGGGCATTATCTCGTTCGCTTTCCATCCACTTTAGATCGGCTTGAGAAACTTTGAGAAGATTATCAAGATTAACATTTAATTCGTTAACATAATTTAACTCTCGGCGGTACCACTCAATAGTCTTAGCCTGGCCGTACAACATATCGCACTTCTTAGCATTAGCCTTCGCCAAGTTATCTATCTCGGTTTCAGCTCGCTTCAGTCGTGTGTCAGAATGCTGACGGCAACCTTGGAAGGGGCAAGATCTAAGGGATTCGGCGAAAGACTAAAATGCAAAGAAATTTCAGTCTACAAATTAGAGGTGAAAAATACCTTGAAGTTCTTCACGCTCAGTGGACTCCTTGATGCTAGCATTGAGCAATTTTGCTGCTTCTGCTTCTTTTGCCTTCAGCTGGCGCTCGAGATTCTCGTTTTCACGAGACAGGAAATTCACCATATCGACTTGTACGTCGAAAGTATCAATCAGACTCAAACAATGTTGAAATCCCTGAGGCAGAAGCAAAAGAAGAGCTCAGCAAATCTAAATATAATAACTAATAATGAGAGCACATTGGAATGAATAGTTACCGCGGCGGCCATGAAAAAATGTTCTTGGGGAGTTAACCCTTGGGCCACAGAAGCTAAATTTGAAGAATGAGCCAAGCCTGTCGTAGCATACTTCAACATAGCCTCATAGTAACGTGAAACATGACTGTTTTCTCTCTTCTTCCAAGGAAAGCAGGCGGGAAAAAGAGTCGGCCAGCCTATTTACTACCATGCCAGTATCACTCCTTCTTGGGAGCCCAGGATCTCTACCGCTAAAAGGCATCCTATGAAGATTTGTGAGAGCGACAGGAGAATTAGAACTTCCAGAAGGACCAGTAAAGATGCCCCCAGCTGGAGGAACGAAAATATCATCGCCAGACGTGGCGGGAGGAACAACAGGCTCTCGCCCAAGAGGAATTTTTGGAGATTCTTTCACAGGTTCGGCTTCAGTCATCACTGTATCGCCGTTCTTCTCTTCAGAGATGGTTGCTAGGATTTGGTTAACAGGGGTCTTGTCCCTTGGATTGATGGGAGGCTTCTCAGAAGAAGGAGTAGTGGAAGCAGAAGTTGAACGCCGAGTGCGATGGGAACTTGGCTGAGGCAGCACTGGGTTGGAAAGCAGAGGCACAGAGCCTCCAGTATTAGCGGAGGTCTCGCCGTGAGAACCTTCGGCGGCAGCATCCAACTTGATCTTTTTCAAAGTCTGGCGGAGTTCCTCCTGAGGATCAGAGCGGAAGTACTCTGCATATAACCGACATACCCATCAGACCTTGAAACAAGCAGAGGCAAATATAGATATATATTTTAAAAATATATGTAGATATATTTTTAAAATAAGAAAGTTTAGTATGCTTGTTCCTAGATCTTCAGCTATGTCTCCCTAAAAGTTGGTCTTGACGATAACAAGAGAAATATAGATATATATTCGCCGAAAGCAAATTATTTACCTGGGAGGAAGATTTCCTTTTGACAGACTTTTTGGTAACAGCGGATGACACTAGCCAATTGCCTAGGGAGTCTATTTGTATCTTGCCATTGGCGTCCAGATACTGTTTTTCCTCCACCCAATCCAAATGGGTAAAATCATAATTTTTGAAACGTTTGTGTTCCTCAAGGAAATCTAGTCGCTTGATGGTCCTATCAGCATCACACCATCCTAGCAACCAAGGACCCTCCAGCAAACAAGGAATGTTGGTCCAGCCAGTTTCAGAACTCTTCCTCGCCGTGGTTGTACCAGTAACTTCCTTGGCGTCTACAGCACCAAGCATGACTTCCTCTGGTTTCTTTGAAAACTTCTTCTTGGTAACAAAGCGGTAAGCCCAGGGCTCACCTTTTATTGAGGAAGGAAGAACATCGTATTGCTTCAAAAAAATTTCAACAGTATATGCCTCGGGAGGAAACTTACCATCCTCAAACAGATCTGGATAGTTAGTTTTATTGCTACGACGAAGCTTCCACTCCACCAGAATGCGAATCGCATTCGCCGTAAGTTGGAAAGGACTTTTCTTTATCGCCAGGAAGAGATCACACATAAAGGTATCGGCGGGATCATACAAAGGAAATAGATCCGC
>JAJJMA010313322.1:0-17005 GCA_023529015.1 Papaver nudicaule
CATGTTGTTATGAAACTTTCTTATGCAGGTGAAAATATCGTGCACCAATGCTAGCTGAAAGGCTACGTTAACAAACTCACTACACTGACTATCTTACTATGGGAAGGACAAGTGTACTTGGGTGTTAAGAGTTCACCAGCTCGAATAAAGGAATAGCTGAACTACAACTCCAAATGCATGATTAGTTCTCTTATTACAAAATAAGTGAGCTAGCTTCAAAGTATCTACCAAGCTTGACTAGCTTAAACGATTTCCTACTTCACACGTTCTTCGTATATGCGAGCAAGCTAAACTACCGGATAAAAGAACAACAGGTTTCTATCCGTGCTAAGGGAAAGACCTACGTACACAAAGCGTATATCCACACTGCATATGTACCGGAACTCTACGATACTTTTAAGGTGTCATGGACGGGAGACCATCAATCAGTTGCAAAGAAGGCTCATTAAAGGAGTAAAAATAAAGGCAATCTGATGGACTTACAGATATATACTTTCATCTGATGGTCAAATTGCCAGTCCATGCTCCTACTGCTTACGTCAAAAAAGAAAAAAATGCGAAAGAATAAGCATCATATCAGCCTGGGAACATCAAAGCCTCGCCCAAGCCGTGAGTAAAACATCACTGCAAGGAACTTTCGTGAGTTCTACAAAAAGCATAAAGGTTCAAAAATGGAGCATGGTAATTCTGAACAACGAAAGGCACCCGACTTTAACGGTATAACAACATCAAATCTGAGGCTGTAGAAACGGAGTAACTTCAACAAAGATTTTCGTTCTGGGTCGACCGTGGTCATCGCCTTGATGCGAAAAATGAAGTCTTCCGGGAGTTCTTAATCTCTTGCAAGTTGCAACCACTGTTGAATATTGGCCAGTTCATTAGCTCGAGCTGTCAATAACAATTTGCACTACGGGAATATGCTGGACATGAATGATGCAAATAAATCAGCTGCAACGAGTCATCCAATTCTGGATCTGGACTGAGTACAATCATTTGGGGATCCTTTCTATCAATTCACTTATAAACCTACTACTGGCGCTCCAAATTCAAGTACCTAGCTACTGACGGCCAACATCTGTGCAATGTTGCCAAGTTATTTCATAATCCAAATGCTAGTGGGGCAACTACACGAGTGTCAAAGAAATCTCTCAGAATTGAAGAGACTTACTATTAGTCGTATCAAACGGTACTTCGGCTTGAAGCGACGAAAGTAGCATTCTCACACGAGCAATAAGAAGCCGTAAAACAAGACCGACGTTCGAGTGCTAACGTGAATGACACATTAGCTCATTTTGGCCACAATACACACAGTCGACAGCTAGCTCAAATTTAAGCACACGGATCTCATTACATGAGCATATCGTCAACGCTCCACGCTAAAGATAATCAGTTTACGGCATGGAACATTTGATAGTACTGGAGAAGTGAAGAAACGACTTCTTCCATCAGCTAAAGGCAGACTCCAATGTTGGCGCATGGACCGACTCATTACGTTGACTTTCCTGCTACCATAAGCACAGCAGCAACGAAGTGGCCTGAAAGACTTTTGATACTCTAGCACAAGCAAATGGCAAAAAGGAGACAAATGTTCGATACTAAGAGGCCCAACTGACCCTGAACAAGATGTACATGGAGACGCCAGCAATAATGTAGAGACCACATTCTTCGAGAACTGATACAGATTTGAGAAGAAATGTTTGGAGCAAGGAAGAGTGCAGATTAACATAAAAGAACAGAGTTTTACAAAAGCTTACTTCGTGAAGCTAGAATCTCGAAGACTCAACGGCCGATACCAAAGCAATCAACGCAGCCGAGGAAACATCTGTTTTTGACGGAGCACACTATCATAATTATACACAGTGTTTCACGGAGAAGAATTAAGGCCCATTCCACCTGGGAATGAGCCTTGCAATGTCAACAGCTGCACATATATGAATTCCAAATTCAAGCTTACGAACAGCCTAAAGGGCAGATTAGAAATCATTGTCGATAAATGACATCTAAGGGACAAGTGCAGTGATCATCAACTGAAAGAAATGCCTAGATACTCCACAAAACATTTAGTGGCTACGAGCGAAGCTATCGTTGCAAATCTCAGCCTATAAAAAGAGTATATATCGGGCACGAAAGAGTTGCAGCTGAAGATATTGGTGGAGTAGAAGCATACACCGAGAGAGATCGCAACAAGAACCAATATCAGCAACAATTGATAATCACAGTCGAGAGCCACACTTCCAATGCAAGGAGGGAAAAAGCTTGCGACAATGGATCACAACACAAAGAGGAACAATTAGCAGTGCAGAGAAAACATTTATGATCTTTGTCGACGAAGAGCCAAGCCTACTTACACACAAAAACCGTTTAAGGTTTTACGAGCAAAGAAAAACCTGTCAGCAAGATTTGAATTTATCAAACACCTACAATTCAAATTTATCAAACACCTATAATTAAGTTCCAGAAAGATTTACACGGAGAAGTATTACATGCGACAAGTTTTCTCTTCGTTGTACAAAAGAAGCTTGTACATGGACCCCCTGAGGAAAAGCTAAGAAGGAGCTTGCGTACATGTCTCGTTGAGAATTAGGCTTTAAATAGTCGCAAGCACTACAGGTACGAGCCATGCGATGTCAATGGGCCCAATCCAGGCTTTAAGCACGACATATGGTCATCAGGTGAAACCATGCCCAGAATAGGATCGGATACATATACTCGGGTCGTCTTTTGTGCTCTTACATGGGAAGTTCATAAAGAATCATGCATTTGCTCTTGCATGCCTTTATACAGCTGTACAGGGCCGGCCCTGACCCAAAGTCAACAAAGTTTGACTTTGGGCAGCAGAATTAACGGGGCAGCAAAAAAGTTTTGTTGTCTGTTTATGCTCTAAAAGAGGGAACGCAAGAGTTTGTATTCTTGAGGTCTAATTTGTAATATAAATTATTTAATAGGGGTGGTAAAATGAAAGTTTTAATAATTCAAGGCTTCTAGAGTTTGTTACGGTACAAATATAACCCTACAACACATTTTGAGGCTCTTATACGTCTTAGACTTTTTGTCTTTCTAGTTTCTACTCATTTGACCGTCCCTATTTTTTTTTTCCCATGTGGATAGGAAACTAGTACATGTACACTTTGCATTCCTCAAGCAAAGAATCAAACCACTTATAATTTTCTTTACAAACAATGGCTTGGGTAATAGACTTAAAATAACGGATTTGAATCCACCTGTAGTGAAAATATTTTAACCTGGTCAAACAACTAAAGGGGCAACATATTTGATATCTGCTTTGGGCAGCATTTATGTCAGGGCCGGCCCTGCAGCTGTAGAATCAACCGCGATACGGAGCGCAATGACCCAATGGATTTAAGGCTGGAGCTAAGGCATAGAAGCTAAAGATGGAGCTAAAGGAGTGAAAGAAAAATATCTAGCTAAAGGCTGGATCTAAAGCTGGAGCTAAGGCAGGAGCTAAAGATGGAGCCAAAGGAGCGAAAGAGAAATATCTCGCTAAAGGCAGGATCTAAAGCTGGAGATAAGGCAGGAGCTAAAGATGGAGCCGAATGAGCGAACAAGAAATGTCTCGATAAAAGCTGGGGCCATTTGTAATGGAGTTGTACCAACTCTATGTTACTCAACATCACGACAATAATTACTCGCAGCACACCAGAATCAATATTGGAGGATGATGCGAAAGGATACACCAAGAAATGCACTACCTGGGGGCGTCAAATACTTGTCGGCGCAACCGATTATTTCACCAATATCTGGAGTTCGTCGTACCATCCGTAGTGTTGAAAGCTAGGAGTTGCCAAGTAGCATCTCAAGAACGCCACAAAAGCACGATTAAAGAATAAAAATGCCAAAATTAAAAATTGGGGAGATTCTCCAAGCTGTAAAGAACTTATAACAACCACGCTGCTTACGAACAAAAGGAAGAACCACCGACTGTTGAAGAGTTGGTGGAGATACAAATCGGAAATACAAATCGGGCTCACATCCGGTAAATTTCTCAGATACATGGTAACACAAATGCTTATTTCTCAAGCGTCCGACAAATGCAAGTCTTTCTTTCAAACTCTGGAAAAGGCCGAATGCTTCGGGTGAATGAGGACTATGTGAACGCTTTCATTCAACCAGCAACTGCTTCTAGTCCAGTTCTACCTGTAAGTGATGGAAACTCGGTTCCATCATCGACCACATCGAGTTAGCCTGTGGACGACACATGTGACATCCCAAGCATTACAGATGAAGATTCATTGGATTCATCAATGATATTCTTTTCCACAGCAACACTCAGGAAACCCTTAGCTCAAGACTTGTTTCATTCATGAGCCTCACAAGTCCTCCACCTAGCAGAGAGTCTCTCCTAGCATGCATGTGAACCGGTTGCAGTATTCCACAGTTGGGGGCGTCTTTGAAGTTCTATCCGCAAACTACGAGGGCGAGGAACATTCTCTTGCAATAATGATTTTTCGCACTTGGGGGAGAGTTGCATCATCAAACGGCAACCCAAAGCAAAAAAGAGAGTGGTCCTTGGAAACCTCAAAAAAGAGTTTTGGATAGAAAAATGAAGGTGGGCCAAGTTTAGCACATTAAGACTCGAGTCTCGGCTAGCTCACGAGAATCACAAGTTCAACATTTGGCGCAAAGTCTCGCTAGCAAGTGAACAAATCCGACATACCTCGAAAAGAATCAAACAATAGGGGGCGTCTTCGACGATATATTTGCAGATAATAAAGCAGCAAAGAGTCAAGGAAAAATCAACATTCGAAGAAGTAAGTCCTAAATGATTCTACAATCTTGAGTACTAATTTTAAGTTTTTTACACAGCTTTGATTGTAGTCAGAGGGACTAGCAAGATAACCTCATGTGAATTTAGCTAAAGCATCAAATTAACTTTGACTAGAGGGAGCGCTACAAAAAGCCTCTCTTGCACTGTCCGAATAATACTTGGGTGAATTCACGAGCAGCTAAATCGGTGTTAGTAAAGCTCATATAGAAAGAATCTTTTCTCAAGGACATTGAGAACCAAACTTCAGTACAGCGAGAAGCTTTGTTATACAAGAAAACGACACCCCAGTCTAAGGGCAATGAAAACCCCACTTCTTGAGGGTATTCGCGGGGTTAAGAAAGATTTTAATTTTTCTTAATCCATCAACAAGTTAAGGATTAAGAGGGGGCGATGTTTGTACCATAAGAAATTAATGGTGCACGTGCAAATTACACAAGGTTCCCGTGCAACTCAAACATGGCTTATTATTGAAGCCCAATTCGACTTATTGTGGAAGTCCATGGCTTATTATGGAAGCCCAATTCGACTTATTGTGGAAGTCCATGGCTTATTATGGAAGCCCAATTCGACTTATTGTGGAAGTCTATGGCTTATTATGGAAGCCCAATTCGACTTATTGTGGAAGTCGACGGCTTATTATGGAAGCCGCCCAGTTTGACTTATTATGGAAGTCAAACAAGACTTATTGTGGAAGTCTATGGCTTATTATAGAAGCCCAACTCTGACTTATTGTGGAAGCCCATGAATTATTATAGATATTTAATGGAGCTTAGTATAGAAGCCCAATGGTTTATTATAGAAAGCCCAATTACTTAAGGAAGTTCAATAATTATGGAGCTATGGATAGTCTTTTATGGCCCATATCTGCTAGATAAAGATAACTACATAATTATATTAAAGATAATTATAGTGATAATTATGGTCAAAGATAATTATCTAAGATAGAATTTATCCTAGCATGAGATAACTAATTCTATCATGAACTTAGTCACGATGAGGGTAAAATACAATTAGGGTTTTCAGGATAATTATTATTAAAGATAATAATTATTTAACTGGAAGATATTTATCCTAGCAAAGAGGATGAATGAAGAAGAGTTCTAATAGTAACCAATTCTATCATGAATCTGGTCCTCATAAAAGGGCACATTCCATTAGGGTTTTTAAGATAATTATTATTAAAGATAATAATTATTTAACTCCATGGAAGAGAATTATCCTAGCAAAAAGAATAAAGGGGAGAAGAATTTTTCTTGGATAGATGACCTAGATATGGTTTTCACCATATAAATAGAGGCCAAGTTCCAACTCAAAAGGTACACTTTTTTTCCTCTTCTCATATACATCTGCTAGAACTCTGCTTGACTTTAGCATCAGAGTGTCTTTGCAGGTACCCCCCCATTATTTTCAATCAACATCTGCTAGAAGTTCAAGGAACGATGGAGATTCAATCAAGGTTTCACATCAATCGAAGATTGTTGGGGTAATATTTTTTGCACCAACATGAAAAACTCACAATCGGTCTATATATATAGCCACATACGCCGATTATGTTTGTGTTCTCGAACAATCGGTATATATTGGTACCTTAATACGCCGATTATTGTTAATCTACCCAGAAATTTAAACAACCCAATCGGTGTACATATATATACACATTTATTGGCCGATTATATTCTTTCAAGGTAAAAATTCTTGAAGTATAATCGGTGTTAATTAACGAACATACATGCCGATTATGTGCAAAAAAATAGACAGGAGATTCAGATACTTGAGCATCCGAAATCGGTGTATCTCAACACAATCATCTACGATTTTAAAAACGAATGTTTCATGAAGTGAATAATCGGTTTTGAAAACCAATACTATAGAACGATTATGTACTCTGACAATTTTTAAAGTAAATATGCCAGAGAATCGTTCGATGTATACACCAGGGTAAACTGATTCTGGCAATAAAAATGACAGAAATCTAAGTACACAAGCTTCATTCATTCGCATAAACTGGCAATCAAAGTTAAAATCCTACACAAACATATCAAAGAAGTTTAAAGTCGACACAACCAATGTTAAACAACATAATGAACGAGTTTTAAGTCAACATAACCAAAGATAAACAAGATTTTTAAGTCAACATAATACACAAGAAAAATCCCCGAACTATTCAGAGTTTAACCACGACCACGACCTCTTTCACCACCGCGACCTCCACGAGCACTACTACCACCACCTTGAGCTTTTTTAGCTGGTGGTGCTTCTTTTGTAGCCTCACCACCACCACCACGTTGTCGTTTAGGTCGTGGTTCTTGTGCAGCCTCATTAGCACCGCTTGTGTGGCTTCATTCCCCCTTGTCTTGCGCTTTGGCCTCTCCGGTGGTGCTTGAGATTCTCCAGGTTCAACAAGCGCTCAAGCATTGTCTCACAAATCCTCTTAGTCCTGTTATCATCAAATCCTCTTGCAATTTCCCTCTGTAAATCCTTGATCATTTTGCCGGCTCGAGGTCTCTGTTTTGATTCGTAGAACATACAATAAGTACGTATATATAATGATCGAAGTTAATAGGACACAAGCGAATACTTACATATAAATCGACGGCTTCTTGTGGATCATCAAGCAACTTTCTTTAGTCGATGCGTATGACACGAGGATGGGAAAACCTGTTGAACCAGTCCATATATGCATGGTCGACCCAATCATTCGGAAAAAGAGGAGCTGCAAGTTCAACCAAATGCTCACCTATGTTGTCCCAATCATCAGATGTACAAGGAAGTATGTGCACAATGTCAATTGAAGTAGGATAGGCGAGACTTTTTTTCACATCTAAGTCACCAAATCCGAGCTCTACTTCGCTTGGTATATTTTGTACACCACCACATTGACGAGCCACTCTCATCGGATTGTAGAAAACATATCTGGTGGAGTGAAACAATGAACCAAAATACCTTTGTAAGCGGCTACGAACACTCTTTCCTTGTTCTCTCATTTCAATGTAAGGATCGAAAACAACTTTATTGACAGGCAAGTCCTCCAATCGAATCATAATATCAATCAAAGCTTGCTAAGATTTAGAGAGGTTCCCGTTGTACATGTATTTGCTTCCTAGATAGTGGGGACCTTCACTATTTCCCCATTCCGGGTTCTCCTCCGCCCTTTCGGCAAACTCTGGGAAGTGCAAATATATGAACGCCTACAAGTGAAACATGGGAGTATAAATACTAAATATACTACCACAAATAGGATGACGACAACCGAATCTACTTGGATTACCTGTAGTAGAGACATATTCCCTCCAATTTGATCCTTCTCCGCCCTGGAAGCTTTTCTCGTCTCATTCAACAAGAATGCAAGACAAGCAGTGCCCCATGAGATCTCATTCAACCTATTCAAGTCGGACAAAAACTGCACATAGGTGGCATTCACCCGAGAACCATATGTGTCGGGGAATATGACACTTCACAAGATGTAGAGAATGTACGCAGTGGTTGTTGCAGTGACCCGCTTGTCGTCCAACTTACCATGCTCATGAATCTGCAGAGTCCCCTTGAATTGGTCCCTTAGACATTTCAAATGGAATATCTTCTGCCTTTGGTTTCCATATATCATCTCTGAATCGGTCTTCGCCTTGTCCCAACCCCATTTGGCGTTGGTAAAAGCATATAAAAGCTTCCAGTCAAGGTCCTTGGCGAAGGCGGAGACCTCAGAGATGCCTAACATGTCCTTGAGGAAGTCCATGTCCTTGGTGAAGCCGATGCTCCTCACTGATTTTCCTTCAATGCTTAGATCTGTAATATCATGAGCATCATCCGGAGTGATGGTCTTCTCGCCACAAGTGAAGTGCATAGAATCCGTCTCAGCATAATACCTCTCAATGAAGGCAGAAACAAGTGGTTTGTCATATCCAAGTTGGGAATTGGCAATGGCAAGATACAACCCCGACTTTTTGACGATATCAACCACTTGAGGGGCTTCGCCGCTAGCTAGCCACTTCTCCAATGCGTTTGGATCCCCAGTGCGTGCACCTGCCCTTTCCAAGGGCCATTCACGCATTTTACCCGCCTCCTATTGGTGTTTGAGAAGACGTATTGCATCCTCGTGCTCCTACAAAACATATCAATATTTTGTAACATGAAATGGAGTTATCGTGGATGAATAAATGAATAAAAAACTAACTAAATATAAAGGTTTGAGATACTTACAATGGTTTTGTAGACGATATTGGCCCAACTCGACACATAGCCCCTTAAGACATACCCTTTATCTTTAGGCAATCCGAGCTCCTCATCTTCAAACATCTGCTCTTTGGTTGACATGTAACTCCTCATATGTTTCTTAGCCTTCTTTTCTCGCGCACCCTCTGGTTGTATTGGTTGTTGAGGCGGTACAATTTGAAACGGTGGAACTACTTTATCTTCTCTTATTGTTTGTTCAGGCAGTACAACATTCTCTCCTTCACCATGTGGTTGATTCTCGGGAGCTTCCACCACTGGTACGACAACCAATGCTTTACCCCTTAGTTGTTGTGGAACTACTTCTTTTTCTTTAGCAACTTGTTCTTCTTGTACACCAACTTCAGATGGTGTTGTTTCAGGGATTGGTTCATCGACACTAAGCTTTCTAGCAGCTAGACGACTAGCCGCACTCAATCTTGGACCACCCTCTCGGCGGGGACCCAAACTAACAGGTTTGGCGGCAGGATCTATAACAGGATCTTGTTTATTCTTTTTTACAAGCTCCGTACCCTTACCCTGGACTGTTTCGGCCTTCTTATTCTCCCTATAACACAAAACAAGAAATAAATTAGCAGTTCCACGGATAATAATCGGCTCAAAAAATGTAAATCATAAACCGACTATCAACATAAGAAAAAAAAACGGTTGATCTTTGTGCAAACATAAACCGATTATAATTTTTGGCTCAAAACAATCGGTTTTTCCTAATGTTTATAAGTAACGATTAAGGCTAAAAAAAGGTACAGGAAAATCAAGATTTGTCAACTAATTTAATAGGCAAACAAAATCTAAAACATAAAACGATTATAAAAAGAAGAAATAAATGGTTAACATAATTATGAACATCAACCGATTCTAAATTCTGTCTCAATACAATCGGTTTATTTTCATGGATACAATCAACGATTAAGGCTAAAAACTTCGGGAATTTTTAGAGTTTTCACTTAAGTCGCTACAAACACTAGCCTACTATCATATCACCGATTGGAATATAGTTGAGACCGAATTAACCCTACAAGAAATTCGGCTGCAGTTGTGCTCATACATTTGTTCTCGAAAGAACCTACGTACTTGATTCCCCTAGTTGATGTCCTTTACAGGCCTATGAGTTGATCCAAAGTCTTTCGTGAAGACTAGCGCTACCCTGCCTCTAACATGACACCTAAAATGGATTTTCTTTAGATATTAAATCAAGCTTCATGAAAATCGAGTTGCTGATCAATTAGGATTTGTACTCTTCAAAACTTATAGAGATAACTAATTTTACCTCACCAAGTATTAACACTAACCAATGTCCCAATTCGATTACTTTGTGGAACTTCTAGGACTTACGATGTGAAAAGAGGAGGGTACCGAGTACACCACCAATCTTTTATTTAGGCAAATAAGTCAAACCTTGAACGGTTCCTGTAATCAAGAACTCAAGAACAAGATCTCTTTCGTAACCGATTGAATCACACAAAGTAAATCAATACAAGATAACGAACGACAATGTCAACAACCAAGTACGATACTTTAATTATAAATGACAAATCAAATATAAGCGGAAATAAAGTAAGTACACACAAAAATTTTGTTAACGATGAAACTACAAACTCGTAGAAAAACCTCGGGACTTAGTCAAGTTTGAATACTCTTAAGAATTAAACCGCCAATACACATACTCTCAAACTTCAGACTAGTTGGTATAAACAATATGAACCTAATACGACTATTAAGATTTCCCTTCAGTATTCCTACGCCAACCACAGCAAGGTGATCACGCGCATGTACTCCCTTAGATAAACAGACGTCCTTTACTGTCTTCCCTAAAAGTTGCTCCACAGTCCTTCGTGAGGACTATCGCTACCCGACCTCCAATCGGACGACTACAACCGTATGGACAACAACCAAATAACGGCAGGTCAAACCACTAAATGATATCCTTGGTAACTTAAAAGATATTTCACCGAAGTCGTTTTACACCAAGAGCGAGGCTATTTGTTTACTTGGTTAATAAACCCCTCGAGATATCAAACAAGGTTTTGAAACCAAAACTCCTGAAAGAGCAACCTTGTCGTCCCAGTTGGAATCAAGCAATAATGGATGCAGTACAATATGATATGATCTTGAATAACAAGTACCTGCAAAACAAATCCAATAACAGCGATCTTGATTCCACTCAATATCTATAGGTTAGGCACACAATCCGAAAGCGGCTTGCTGACAAATCCAGGTTAATAGATAAGAGATGTTTCAATCACTATGATCTTGAGTGGCCTTATATCAGAAAAGAAGGACCTTAGAATAAACAAGATCGTAATACTTTGATAGACGTGATAGAACAGAACACAAGTACAATACAAAGAATAATAGTATACATAAACTAGTTTCCCTGAAGAGGTACTTCTAGGCTTCTCGATCCCTAAGAGAAGACTTTCACACTAATCCTACGAAGAACAAAGCTCTAACATAATAAGAGGAAAAATGTGTATCACAAGCTTACTTTTCCAAAGAATGAAACTTAATAGCGGGACAAAGCTTTCAGGAGGAATACCACTCATATTTATATGATCAAGGCTTAGCTTTGAAATGAGGCTAACTTAATTTCGGAAATACATTAAAGCACTTTCCATATCAATACCGAAATTCCTCACATAGACTCATAGCATTTAATGGGATCTAATACTTTAACATTTTACATTTAATAAAAAGATATTCCATTAAATGTTTGGCCAAAAGCATTCAAAGCAAATAATACTCAATAAGATATACTTGGATATTTCATTAATTCGAAATATGGTGCTTACCAAATATACTCCCTGGGATAGAATTCAATTCGAAATCCTTGTCTTTGGACTCGAAAATCATCTTATGGTATTTTTACTTACAAATGTCATTTATAGCTTTGATAATGTCGACAGCATTTCCTAGGCATTGCTGGACGGGCCAAATCGATCCTAGGTGGAAGTGGAATCAAGTCCAATGTGGCTAACGTTCCGCATAAACATATCATCGCAGACATGGACAAGCCTTGTGTGTTAAGCTTAAGTGAACACGTAGGTTCAAGGACATTCTGAACCATACAATATAGATATACCATTGAAAGTACCGTGTATGATTCTCCGAGTAATAGTAAAATGTTGATCCTCATGAATTCACGATTCCAATATAGATAATCACTTAATGATATCCGAGAATTCACATCAAATACCAAAAGAATAATCAATCGAGTGTTTGATCATGTAGTATATAAATACGACAATTTAATCACTTACAGTATTGATCGGAAATGATGTGTCAACTAACTAGAGCGACGAACCATATTTTTGATGATGACTCAAACCAACTTAGTTGTACATTGAAGATGAACAAATTCAAACTTCAAACCGAGAATATCAAACTCATTAATTTGTTGAAGCACAAATCAAAATGGTAGAGTTTGAACTTCGAAATACGATGAGATAACCAATATTTAGGTTATCAACATTATGTTTGGCAGAAACCAAAGTTAGGTTTCGGATCCTAGAGTTCATATATGACTGAAACCAAATTTAGGTTTCCAAATCTAGATTTCATATAGCGAAATCAAATTAAGATTTCGAACTTTAGATTTTGTTTTAACAAAACCTGATTAAGGTTTCAAAACAAGAAACACATATTATTTCGTAACAAATGTTTGGTGTCGAGCTTGAGAGTCCATGTGGTTAAGAAACGTTTCAGCATCACGCATTTTTATCCTTAACACACAGGCTATATTTCTCAGTTCACATAAACCTTTAGGAAACTCCAGAGTCTTTTATTATAGACATCATTGGTCTCGATTCTCAAGTCAATGTTAGGCAGCAAACATAGTTTCGAACTCAAGTTTTCTTAATGGTCAAAACTTAAATTTAAGTTTCGGACTCAATAGCTTATGAACCCAAACCAAATTATTGTTTCGGAAATTAAAGTCAGTTTTACCAAAACCTACATTGAGGTTTCGAACTCTAAAGTCCATAAGATAAGAAAACATGAATATGATTTCGAAATCCTAAAGTGATGTGGCATTCTAGATGTTCATATGTCGAAAATCAAATGCATGATTTCGAACTCAAGAAATCAGAGCCAAACAACAATATAGTATTCGAACTCAGAAAAGCAGTATGTCGAGTCTACACAACATAAGTGTGAGTCACGATCTCGATTACATTAGCACATACAAGTCCATTCTAATCAACCCGACAGAGTCAGACAAGGTAAGTCGAGACGCAATACTATGAGGTTAAATCTCATAATACTACATAGAAAACATCATAAACACTATTATCCAACTCGTAGGCTTTAGAAAAAATCTTATATCACTTAGAGATGTAAAAGAAAAGAAAGCTCTAAGCAATATAGAATGTCATAACTACAACAACAATACCGCAAGCGATATCGTGAAGTTATCTCTTAAGACACATTGATCACAAGTGATCAAGTCATAACGTAAAGCTCAAACATTAAGTTATGTTTCTGTCATTTTGCACAAGTGTAAAAGATAATGGAATCGCGTTATTTAGATTCACTAACCTCTTGAATGCGAAGCTGATTATCCTCGTTTGCTCCTCGATCTTCTTCGACTCTTCATGTAGTGACTCTAAATCCCTCCAACATCTTTCACAACCTAAAACTAACTTAATGAAGTCATTACCTAACGTGTGTTTCAAGCGGTCGAGTTTTGATCACTAAATTTGATAACTAAGTTTGACATACCAATACTTAGTGAGGTTGACCGAGCCATACTCTGACACGATGATTTAATAGAGCCTTATGAAACTCTATCAAAATCTTGATCTCTGTTGATCGTTCTTGAATTGATTTATAACAGAAGATATGAATCGTTGGATAAACAATAACAAATGAACCAAAAAAGATTATAGGAACAAAGATCAATCAAATAAGATGTCTGAGATGTGCTTCACGAATCCTCACGTGAAGACTTTACAATAGTTGTAACCTAATTTTCCGAAGAGCAAAAGTTTTTTCAAGAGGACGACTAACCTTGCAACGATACACAAATGTATAAGAGGATTGAAGGTGATTGTTACAGGAGGCCTGTATTTATTGTGATCAATTAATGGAGGTTAACCTATAAATTAATCAACCTTAGATTAGAGATCTAGCAAGCTCGTGAAGTTGTGAAGTTCAGTAGTTTTCCCCGAGTCCAATATAACCTCCCCATTTAGCCTAGGTCTACAAGTGGTAAGCCTGTGGGAAGTATACCTTGTACACAAGAAGGAATGTCACACCAAATATAACAATATTGGCCGTGCACAAGGTTCACGAATTCAAATAGGAGTTTAGTAGCACAACATCTATGTATGGTTCACGCTCACGAACTCTATGTACAAATTAGATTTCAATAACTTTCTACCATTGCAAGGTCTGCGAACCCAAAGAGGAATTAAAGTTTATGAACTTTTCTCCAACCATGGTTTGCAAAGTATTTGTATATATATGAGTTTCTCGATCCATGGCATGTTTTGCGAAGTATCACGTGAACCATTAATTCACTAGGAGTTCGTCACCTTCATACATCAAGACAATGCCAATATGCTAAAGTTCAAGAGCAAAATCTCTTTAGAGTCCTATAATGAATAAGCAACTAGAAAAATTCGTTTGCATTCAGAAACAATACAATCATAATTTAGCTAATCTTGTCATATGATTCTTCTTGATGATTATTCTAATAGTCATTGACAATTTGATGATAGATTGGTAAAATAAACAAGAGTAAACGGGAATATTCCTTAATAACTTTTTGAAGATGAACTTCATAGGATATCTTCACGTAAATTCTCATATTCAATCTTCGATTATTCGACTCAACCACTTAATCTAATTCTGGTCTGAAAAATCACCTTACAACTAATTGAAGGCTTGTGTTTTGATATCTAAACTTGACAACTGATTTGACAACCAACACTTGTGAGTTCAACCGAGCATTGTTCTAACAATATCTGCACCCTACTCGCCGCTCAGTGGGTAGGGTGGAAGGTGAAGATCAAAATTATCTTACCCTACCCGCTCACCTTCCTAATTATATACATAATTTATTATAGTCGTTGACCTCTCCCATACCCATTATCTGTTCTATCACTGTGATAACCAAAGTCTAACCCTAAAAGTATTTTACTTCACTCTTTCTTCAGTATCCACTTTTCTACTATCCTAAAATTCGTGTAATTGAAGATGATGGAATCATGTTCTTTTTTTAAAGGTTTAAGGATGTTAATTGTCATCTACTCATCATATTATAAGTTACATTTTATCGTGTGATAGTAATTGAGTATATTAAAATGGTTCTTCAAGTAGTGAGTGATTCAAAAAAAAAAAACATACCAACTTTTTTACAAGAAGAAAACAAATTAAGGAAAAAAAAAAAAACTATTACACCCTTCATGCACCCTATCCGTCGTTACAGAGGGTAGGATGGCATGTTAAGTTTCTATTACCTGTCATTTGCGGGTAGGGTCGTGAATAGGTCATACCCTAGCTACCCCAGTGTGCAGTAGACTTGTGTAATCTTATGACACGCTTTGTTGTCTAAACTTGAAAATCCTCAGACTTGGCATACCGACATCTACAGAGGTCAGCCAAGCCACGCTCTAACAATATT
This sequence comes from Papaver nudicaule, assembly GCA_023529015.1. Taxonomy (NCBI): domain Eukaryota; kingdom Viridiplantae; phylum Streptophyta; class Magnoliopsida; order Ranunculales; family Papaveraceae; genus Papaver; species Papaver nudicaule. The sequence goes on from JAJJMA010313322.1 coordinate 15,639, forward strand.
TGGCTCGTGTAATGAACTTTTAATTTAGGATAAATATCAAAAAAAAAATATATAAGAAAAGATTTAATTAAGATACCATATCTAAACATAGTCATTTCAGTAGTCATTTCAATTGGCGGTTCAAGAAGGGTACCATCATATTACTGTGGAAGGAGATTGCCAGAAAGTTGTTAACATGCTTATTGGGCGGTTTGACTCAATCCTTGGAGAATTTTGAGGACTGTCGAAAACATCCAAGGAATATGCTCCTCTCTATCAAATGTGGAGTTCAACTACTAACAACTTAATGCTAATTCAGTGGCTCACAAGCTTGCAAAATATGTTGTTCTACAAAATGACCAAGAATGGTGAATACCCCAAATCTCTTATGTTCTTTGAATATCCCTTACCCCTGTGGTCTACTAGTTTTGATTCTCCGTCTTTATTTTTGTTTCTTCTCCCTCGTTTGTTGTCTTAAGCTATCACTATCTGTTAGGGCATTGTCCGGTCAAACCCACTAGCGTTGGTATGTCAAGCTGGTTGTCAGTTTTAGGTGTCAAAACACAATTCTTGATTTAGCCTACTAGAGTTTAGATTTCGGAATTGGGATATAGACTAAGTAGTAGAGACCTTGAAGACGAAGAGTGTGAAGACAAAGAAGACATTATTTATTCTTCATCGACAAAAGGTTAGTAGGAGTTATGACTTTTATGGAAATTGTTATATTCTACTTTCTCTATCTTTCGAAATAGTCGGCTACTTTAGTAGAGATACTAATAGCGATTGAGATCGTGTTCTTGTCTACATGACCATATGTTGTGTTGGTATTTGTTCCCACGAATACTAAGTTTACAAGAATACATGAGATAGATTCGATACCATTTGTCCATTGCAATGGTTTGCTTGCAAATCACTTGTTGGATAGGGGTGAATCTAAAGGAGTACTCTTGAGCAAGAGTCCAGTGGATTATAGCTGAGGGCGTCTAACACGTCTAAGTACTGGTTCAGCCCAGAACTTCCAGCGGATCCAAGTTAAACCCTAATCTGAATGACGACGGTTACCGAACCGTTCGTGAACAGTGACTTAGGAAAAACTCCTGAGTTCCAAAGTATCAATTTGTACGCGTATCTTACGTGAACCTCAGATTTGATGCTTTTGGTCATAATTCAGATGGACGGTTTGCGAACCATCCAAAGTGAATATTCTCTGGAATTTTCGCTTGGGGATAAACTCTGACTCCTTATCTCTTAGTTGGACTTGGTTATCACGAAAATATCTTATGTGGTCCATCTAACGATTCTCAATGTGTCAATAAGATAAAGATTATCTCTGGTCTGTTGGATATCAATCTTGAAGTGTTTATGAGCTAATAAAACACTTGGCAGAT
>JAJJMA010313349.1:0-12172 GCA_023529015.1 Papaver nudicaule
AATTTCTTTTCTACTGTTTGTAACTTGTATCTGTTGTTTCTTTTCTACTGTTAAAGCAAATAAATATATTTTCTACTCTTAATAACCCTGTTTGCAAATTGAGTTTGGATTGTATCTCGAGTCGGCGGCTCGGAAAACTTGGAACTTGCCATATTGACCGAACACCACGGTCAATTGGAAGCGAAAAATTTTATGGGTCGTCACAGTTGGTAAAAGCATATGTTCGTTTATCTTTGGGATTTTATGTGTCTTGCATAAGTGTTTTCATCGAATTTACTCTGTTTGGTTGAAATTTTTTCTTATATTAAAGCGTCGGCATTCTTGAAAGGTTTTCTCATCTTAAGAAATTTTGGAAAAACAACCAGATTGCATGATATGTATATGATTGGGGGGTTAGTAATGAGTAATTACTAGCCAAGCTAACTCGTTAAACGTTCTATTTGTAGATGCCTAACAGTGGAAGTTCATCTCGCTTGACTCCAACTAAGAAGAAGATGAGGGGTCTGCGTAAGAGAACTAAAACTCTAGAACAGGATATGGTAGAGATATCAGGTTCTGTGAAAACCATTGCTAAAGCTTTGGAGATGCCAAACAAGTTGTTGAGAATCATCTAATCGGGGTAATACGGTTGTTCCATTCTTGTCCAGGCGTCTAATAGCTCCAGTACTTCTTCGAAGATAATGAGTCTGGGAATCCTGTATAGGATTCGGTCCTCGTACTTCTCGTTGTTGTTGTTGCAAACTGCATCTTGTGCTTGAGTCACGTTCTTGTTCGGGACTCTTTGAGTTATATTTTTTCGATACCCTGTTGTCTGGCTTGCTAACACGTCTCATGTTATCACGAGCTTCCTCAATCCTTAATTGCTTGGATCTTTCTCTAGCAAGATAGGGACGGTTGTGGTCGAAGCAGAGATGCGCCTTCTAATTCTTGATCTTCTAAGGGTTTCTTGTTTATGCTTTTACTCAAGTTGTTTTAAGAATCCACACCCTGGAGTTCCTGGCTGGCTGCAGTGGTTACTCCGGAAGTCCCCATGTCTCGTCGTCATTCTCTTGGTGATGATGAGGTTGTCCGTCTCTTTAGTGTTTGTTGATAACCTTTGTTGTCATGGGTACTACAAGCTTGGTTTACCCCTTTCTAGTAGTTGTGTCGTCGTGACTCGTGGCGCCATGACTCGTGGCGTCGTGACTCGTGGCGCCGTGACTCGTGGCGCTGTGACTTGTGTTGCGATTTCTGAAGCTGGGTTCCTTCTCTTATCCCCTAAGCTTACGGCACTCATGGATGGTAGGTTGTTGTTGTACTGCTTGATGATCAGGCTGCTGTCACCGTCAGTATTATGAGCCTCTTCGCTTCTTAGGGGGTTTGGCCCTCTCCAGTAGTGTTGGTGTAGTCGTGGCAGATCAATGTTGGGCAAGGTTGTTGTAGGCTCTGCCAGTGTGGGGCTTCGAGAATTTTCTGAGCCTCAACACTCGGTGGTGTCGATGCTCCCCTCTTAGAAAGAAGGATCCTCTACACTTTGTATGGGCACGGTCGTCAGTGCTGATGAACAGGTAGCGTCGTCTCTTCCTCTGGGCTTCGGAGTAGTCTATCCAAATCGCCTTTTTGTGGCGTATTTGAGTTGTGGCCCTTTGTGAACGGTAAGGGTATGAATGTAGTTAGGCCCGCTGCGCAACTCGTCAGGATGTAGTGCAGTGTCGAGGATGCAGTCTCTGAGGACACGTTTGAAGCTGTTGCATTGAGATGTGGCGTGACTGACCCTCCTGTGATAGTGAAAGTATTGGGGATGCATCATCTCTTCGTGGGTAGGAGGTTTCCGAGTCCGGGGTAATCCTATCAACTTGTCTAGAATCCAAGAGTCCAGCAGCTCCCTTGCCTCTCTTGTCGATATGTCGCTCAGAAGATTGATCCCATCTTGTTGTTGACGTGATCTTTCCTCCGGCTTTTGTGTCAAGTTTGCCATCAAGGTTGTTGAAGTTGGGTCCTGCACTCAGTGTTCAGAGAGGCGTTCTTCTGCTTTCCTCTTCTTATTGCTATCATCCATCGAGAACGAGCTTCTAGGCATAGGGGCTTGGTTATCCTCATGAAATCTTTCATACTCCGGGCATCGAGTATTCCCCTTCAAGGTAGGTATTATCGTGACTGATCGTGCCGCTGCTTCCTGCAGTTCGAAAAGGGTCTGAAATTGAAGGTCCTCCAAGAGAGCTCGGTAGATCGTGGACATGGTACTGGTGCAGACTCCCACCAATTGTGGCTCCGTTAGATCTGGGGTGCAACAACCGAGCGCTTGTTCCCTGAATCTCTTTACACAATTGTCTGGGCATTCACCAGTTTCCTGATCCATATTGCTCAGATCGGAAAGCGTAACTTTTCTGAAGAGGTATTCTTTGAAGAAGGCGTTCACCAATTCGCTCCAGGTACTAGTTGATCTTGGCATGAGATGAGTGTACCATTGGTAGGCTTCTCCGACGGGAATTCGTTGAGCCTTAAGGTGTGACTGTAGCGCAAAACGTGCTCACGGGCGTTACCAGTTCCATCGTATGCTGAGAAGGAGGAGGCAGTATAGTCCCACGGAAGCTTCTCGTTTGACAGAGTAGTGGTTTGGTGTCGTTGGATCCTAGCCTTCTCCTATTGCTTTTGTAGTGAGCCTTCAGGGTCGTAGACTGTAGCATAAAACGATTCATCCTTTGTTCGTGCGATGATTCCTTCTACTGCTGGGACGGCAGGAGCGCTTGGCAACTTCTCTGAAAGGTTTTTGAGGTAGGTTACAATCTCCATTAAGGCGACATTGATGTTCGTCTGTTGGCTGGCGAGGGTGTCTTGTCGTCGGGACACATCTTCCATACTTAGAGTCGCCAGCAGGTTCTTGCCTTCCCTGTCGTTTGTTTGGAGGTAGGCTGATGGTGGGTGATTGCTGTCAGAGCCTTTCGCTCTTGTAGAGTTTGAGGTTGGGGTATTGATGTGAGGGTTAGGTTTTTCAGTATATAGATCCCATTCCTAGTTCAGACATCTCAAAGGAAATTTTCTGAAACCGAGAGATTGACCTCCCACTGTGGTCGCCAAATGTTGTTGCCTGAAAAACACTGCACCGTCTCTGGGTACTTTCGTAGTGCTCGGGATCAAAATCGAACAAGACAAGCCTAAACCAAGTCAATGGCCGTTCAAGTCTTGCTTCGGTCACAGAGAGGATAGAGGTTGATCTAGGGAGGGAAACAGTGAAAGAAACTTGAGATCGGGTTGAAGATATGTGTTTCTGGGTGTAAGAGTTCAAGATCTCCGTCGTAAGGGTGACTGGAAATCTCCAAGGCTAGAAGTGTATTGAATTGCTCAGGTGTTTTGCTCTGAGGTTCTGAAAAGATGTTCTGAATGTTCTGTCTTGGAAGATAGAGGAAGCCTCTATTTATAGTCTTGCACTCACCCTGTTCTCTCGACAGAGAGGGTGGAAGCCGTGAAAGAGTGGAAGACTGGAGAACGTGAGTTGTGCTCTGTAACTGCTAGAGTTGTGTAGAACGTGTCCACTCAGCACCACTTTCTCGTAACTGTCCATCATCTCTATTAGTTTCTTTCTAACTGCCGTAGACCGCCAGACCAATACCCCTAAAGTTATCCCCCCGTGTGATGTTTTGATATCTCGTGTAGTATGCAGATATTGCATGGTTGTGTTGAGTTTAAACAACGTTGTAAGGCTAAGGCTCCTTGGCCAATGTGAGTGTGGCGCTAGAAGCATGCGTGGTGGTTGTATAGCAGCAACCTTGGCTATTGGCCAAGGCTAGGAATTCATGACGTCATGAATATGGCGCCATGGCCGTGTGTCCACGGCCAAGGTCAGATTTTGTGGCGCCATAGTCCATGGCGCCACGGCTATTGCAGTTCGGCCAAGGCCAGTTTTTCATATGGCGCCATGGCCTTGGTGGCCACGGCCTTGGCCATTGGCCAACGCCAATTTCTCGTGGCGCCATGAGTCATGGCGCCATAACATTGGAGCTACAGCCTTGGCCATTGGCCAAGGCCAATTTCTTGTGGCGCCATGAGTCATGGCGCCATAGCTTTGGAGCTGGCCAAGGCCAATTTCTTGTGGCGCCATGAGTCATGGCGCCGTATCTTTGCAGCTACGACCTTGGCCATCGGGTGCACCTGGGCTGCGGCGGCTTTTAAGTCATGGCGTGCTTATCCATGGTATATTAGGCCATTTTGTGTTTAGATTGTGGCTTGCCTAAGTGTGTTTAGGCTGTGGTATGCTTCTCAGAGAGCTCTGGACAGGCCTAGAGCTGCGATATTTCTGAGGTTTTCATTGAGACTCAAGTATTGAGTCGTATTTTAAGAGGAAATCCATGAGGATGCGTCTCTGTTAACTCTCCACCATATACCAGTAAGCAATTTAGTTCTGATGTCGAGGAATTCGAGGCGATGTCGGCATGAAGTAAATTGACGGGTTTATGAGATGGTGGGGTTATTTAACATTGCACTACGATGTTATTGTCTCTACCGGAAGTTATAAGAGAGAACTCATAGAGAGTATATCCATCTTGCAGAACATGTTGTATTCTGAGCTACAATCGCATTACGATATTATTCTCTCAACTCGGAAGCTATAAGAGGGAACTCGTAGAGCTATAGAGATCTGCCTGAGTAGGCAATTGCCTCTTGGCAAGGCATAACAGAAGGAGATTTTACGAATATATCCCTTCTCCATTTTTCACCATCTACAGGAATCGAATTCTTCTATGGAGGGTGGAGGCTACCCCCATTAGGCTGTGGATCCAAGGTCTTCCCATAATGGTGTTGTATGGTGAATCTATATCAACCACGCAGAATGATGTTGGCAGTTTCATCTTTCCCACATAGATTGTTAAAGACAACTCTCCTCTTGGCATCGAAGGTTTTCCATTGAATCCGAAAACGTTGTATGACGAGGGGACTAATGCAGCATCCTTTCCGAATAGCTTATCATGAGTCTTGCCGAAGAGTATATCGACAGAACTCCCAGGGTCTACGAGTATTCTCGACATTTCTAGATCTTCGATATGCAGAGTTATGACCAATGGATCGTTATGCGATCTTCCTCCATCCGGTATGTCCCTTGCTGAAAAGAAAACTAGTTGTTTCTGCCATTCCTCAAGATGCTTTTTTGTTGCCACACTCATTATCTCTTTTCTCTCGAAATCTCTCTTGTGGATTATGTCTGTGATGTTGCTGCTGAAACTTCGCTCGTTAACCTCTGCATGTACTATCGACTTGCAATCATTGTATCTTGGAATATTTCGATCAATTGTTATGACATACGCCTCGTGCTTCTTTTCTTCCTTCGGTTGTGGCTGATTTGGGGGCGGGTTTGGTAGTTCCAGAAAATGGTTAAATTTTCCTTTTGAGATGAAATAATGAATTTGGTCATGTGCCGTGACGCAGTTCTCAGTGGAATGCCCATAAAACTTGTGGAATTCGCAGAAGTCTCTCGAATTTCTTGTGTGATTTGGCTGGTTTCCTCTGCTATTTGGATATCTGATCTCACCTGCCGACTCGGACTGCTCGATGCTTCGGAGGGCTGCTTCGATGGGGATACACAGCTTCGGGAGCTTTCTGTCCTGAAATGGAGGAAATCCCGATCTCGGCATGCCGAATTTTCTATTTCCCTTGTATCCCCTTCGAGAGTTATTTCCTTCGTAACCTCCTCGAGAGTCGCTTCATCTGCTGTCATTGTATCTTCAATTATCATTGTACCTTCCATCACCAAATTTACCTTCGTTTCCATATCTCCCGATATCGTTCTGCATTTCCCGTTTCGAGAAGTCTCCCCATTGATTATTCATGGTATGGTCTCGCTCTTCCAATGATAAATTGTTTATCGAGTGCGCTTGCTTCGATATGATTTCCTTACCCTGGGCTGCTTGTTCTTTGATTTCCTCCAGTGTGATTCGCTCCCTCTGATATTTTCGAAGATCTTGCAATGTTTCTACATTTTTGGAGAATAGCTTATCATACAGTGGATGATCTTTGTCAAGTGCATTCAAGTATGCTCGTACTTTGTCTTTTTCCGAGGCCCCGTTTCCGACTTATACGCATTGCGTTGTCCATCTCTCGGTCAAACTCTTGATGGATTCCTTGGGTTTTACCTTGAGACTGAATAGTTTCTCTACCCAAGGATTTGATGAATTGTTATAAAGGAAATGAAGTATGAATACTTTAGACAATTCCTCGAAAGAAGAAATTGAGCTTGCTGGTAGGCTATCATACCAAGCTAAGGCCTCTCCCTTCAGACTGGATGGGAAATACTTGCAGAGAACCTCATTCTTGTCTGCCCAATCTAGGAATAATCTTTGGTACATTTTGATATGGAGGGTCGCATCTCTTGTTCCATCGAAGACAGAGTTAAAAACTGGCATGGTACATTTCACTGGTATGGACTTGCTTAGCAGTTCGGGGCTTAATGGCGAGCGGTTGACTTCGTTAATTGCTTGGTTCTACTTTAATTTGTCAGTTGATTTTATTCTGTTGTCGAAGATCTCTGCCCACATTGACTTGATTTGGTCCATCATAACTTTTTGTAGTGCTAGAGTCTCGGCATCTTTTCTCGCTTGCTCGCTTTCGTATATCAATTGTATGATGTTGCCTCTTGGTCGTATGCTTGGCTCGATGCGTCATCTCGATATCTCCTTTCCACGCCCCTCTAGACGTCTGGATGTCTCGGTATTGTTTCTCGACGTGGGTGGCCGTTTGGAGTGTGAACTTTCATGGGGACGAGAGTGCCCTTCACTGCTTCGTTTGTAGTTCGAAGCTAATTTTTCAGCTGCTTTCTTATTTGCTTCGGCTAGCTGTTGTTTGAGATTTCTTCATTAATTTCCTGAATTGTGCAGCCCTCACCGTTTCTTCCTCGGTTGGCTGGTGCGCTTGGATTATTTCATTTGGGAGTTCGTCCTCTTCTTCGTCATATTCCTCCTATACTTCGTGAATTTGTTGTTGTGGGATCTCGTCCTCCTCTGGATATCCTTCCCCCTATGGTCCCAGATCTTCAACCAGTACTTCGTCTTCGTTTACTTGCTCCCTGTGCTGGTTTGTACTTGCCGTTATTTCTGGTGATAGTCCTTTAGTAGTTGAGAATCTAGTGTTGTGCCTCGAAGATCCTGTCCCCTGTCTCGATGAGCCTATTCCTTGTCTCGGCATATGGTTTGACTTCGAAGTCATGATGACAATGACCTGCAAAAAGTAACAAACTCGTGAGGTCCAAGGCGGCTGGCGCAGTGTACTATGGGTCTGCCATGCACCCTAACAGTTGTAACCGATTCTGACATGCTAGATTTTAGGGAGGATTGTATGAGTACGATCCAATTGGATTTCAAGTCTAAAATATCTTTTTGTGATTATTTCTTCTAACCGTTTTGGCTTGTCCGGATCTACCTTCCAAATATGGAGATTCTGGAAATCTTTCCCTAACCTTTCTCGGAAAGGACACTGAGTAGATCTGAAAGTTGCAAAACAGCTTTCCCGGTATAGATTTGGTAAAGAAACCCTAAAATAACCCTGAACTAATTTCTACAACATGAAGCATGTACAAGATTTTAAGGGTATTTGCTGGAAATTTAAATAACAGATTCCGAATTGAAAACCCATTTTCCTCGAGATTTTATCAAGATCCTTTTGCACTTCTTTTGTAAAACTTTATGCTCTTGATTAGATCTATGTGTTTCAAAGCTTAGATTCCCTGAAGAAACATTGATCTTATCATATTGATGATTTGCTCAAAACCCTTGAGCATGCTATAACTTAAGATCTTTAGACACCCAAGGTGGTGGAGCTTATAATAAGTATAGAAAAGAAGAAAATCTTGAAAACCCTAGAAAAAAAATCTAAAAAATTTGAAAACCACAAAATTCACATGCAAGCCTAAGTTGTTTTAATCAGTCCCTGTTTCTAGCGCCAAACTGTGTTGGTATAAATCTACACAAAGACTTTACACCAAGCAGCCATGAAGTTCATATGTTCAAACGATGATTTATGGTATATTACTTGAAGCAAAGATAATTACGAGACTAAATAAATTGTACCGAGACAAATTCATAAGTGAATAATCAAAGAGAAGATCTTAATAATTATTAAACTTGTGTTTACTGGCTACATGCTACATGGACATTATGCTTCAAAGACCTGAGGAGATACTAACTTAATCCCACTCACACGCCTTAGACTACAAAAAAAATTCCAACCCTTACAAGGGCGTTCGAGCTCGCCTTATATAGACTAGGACGAAAGTGGATTACAGCTAATAAGACAAAATACTCAATCGTGGATGTCAGAGACTGTCGAGTAGGTCGGTGGTTTTTGGAATGTATTCAAGGTATTTTGCTCATTCTCGGAATCTTTCCTTTCGAAGCTAGTTATTCTCCTTTATATCTCGGGACGTTCCTATCTCGAAGGTACTTGTTTTTAGGCCCTCGGTGTCTTCCTTCATCGTGTCACCGACTGTTAATAGACGCTCCGAGCTGAGCTTCTCATACCGATTGGCTGTCGAGTGTCTTATTGGTTTTACACCTCCACAGACTCGTTGACAACCCTAATACGGATACAATCCTCGAGCACCAATGGATTTTGCACTTGCCGAATTGAATTTCGAGCTGAAAAACGTAACCAATAGTTGCAACAAGTTCACAGTTTGGTTGAAAAACAATTGCTTCAGGCAAATGAGAAGTATAAGAAGTCCGCTGATACAAAGCACATAAATGTGAATTCCGAAGCAGGAGATTTTGTGTTGGCAATATTGATAAAGGATCGTTATTTGTGGGTGAGTATAGAAAGTCGAAGGCACGTAAAATTGGTCAAGTGGAAATTATTGCTAAGATTAATCCAAATGCTTATAAATTGAAGTTGCCTAGCCATATACGTACTTATGATGTTTTTATTGTAAAACTCTTGGTATCATATCATGGAGATACTCTAGATGATGATGTTCAACAAAATTCGAGGGCGAGTTTCTCTCAACCCCGGGAGAATGATGCAGATGATCAAGCAATAGCCTATTTGGAGGCAAAAGACCCGACTATCGTAAAACAGTCCAATGTTGACACCTAAAAATAAATAACCCATATAGAGGGTTATGGGCTTCAATAACGAGGGCTAGAAGGAGCCTAACATTAGGGAATTCAAAACATAAAGGGGGTCTGACTTAGTCAGTAGCATTGACCAGGGACTTAATGGCAATTGCAGGGAATACATGGAGGGTTTTGATAATAAGGAGTTAGAACGGAAACTTGTCAGGATTAGGGAGGGAAAAAATCCCTATATATATATTCATCGAAATAGTACTAAGTAGTTGAGGCCTTAAATACGAAGACTGGAGCTTAATCACGCAGACATCATTACATCTTCATCGACAAAATGTTAGTAGGAGTTGTGACTTATGGACTCTTCAATTCTAACTATTATATTATTCGAAATATAGTCATCGACTTTAGTATTAATAGCTTACTGAGATGAATTCCTATCTACACTGCACAAGGTTGTGTTAGTATGCTTTACGAGTGTACTAAGGTTATAGGATACTTATGAGAAAGATTCAATACACTTTATATCACAATGGTTTGCTTGCAAATCAATGTAGGAAAATAGTGAATCTTGGAGTAATACTCTAAAGCGAGTATTGGTGGGTTATGGTTCAGAACGAAACAACATCTAAGTGTGAATACTGGCCCAGCCCATGTACTACAGAGTAGATCCAGTTAAATCCTATTTGAAGCACTAGCAGTTCGCGAACCTTCTTGTGAGCTTGGTCTCCGGATTTCCTCCTGAACTCCAAAAGTACATCTTGTACGTGAACCTAATCACGAACAAGCGCTCCGAGCTTCTAGTCTGGAATTCAAGTATGAACGATCGCGAACCATTGTGGCGTCTATTTACGTGGTTTAATCAGAGACTCCTGAATCTCATAAACAGATGAACAAGATCTTCAACGAGAATATTCTACGTGGTTCATTTAACGAATCTCAATAGTTCAATAAGATTTCAGTTGTTCACTCTTATGTTGAGACCATATTTTTAAAGTAGTTTTTTCCTCTACCAAACTACTTGGAGATACACTCTAATTGGTTTCCATGTATGATTAAACTGTGATACTTTGTGTGCAAGTTAAGTAACGGGTTCATCTACACGGTCACAGCCTAACTTGTAGGACAAGGAATCTATTGCTTTATTCCTAAGCAACCTATCTTGTTAAATGTTATAAATAGAGGACATATAGAACAAAAACCACAAACATCTAGAATTCTTAAGAAACCTCTGTGGAATTCTACAAAAACTCTTTACCATTCGGTGTAAGCTCGTTGTGGAGAGTCGTCCTCTATATGTATAAATTCCTTCGTGGAAATTGACCTACGACTATAAAAAGACTTTACTTGAAGTTGTGAATCACATGTAGATATTTGCATTTGTGGTGTTTATCATGGTAACCTATAACCTTGGTAGGTTAATCCGTTTTTGTCTATTATACGGTCCTTCACTTATGCAATAAGGCCATTTAAGAACAATTAATCAACGACAAGGTTGATAGAAGCAACATACGGCTGCACTCAGACCTAGTTAGCTCCTAATTGTATAAGTATTGCTTTTTCCAACTTTTCACAATTGAGGTAGAGACAAGTTAGACATCATTTACTTGATTTACACGGGATTCCTAACTTGTAAAAGAGATTTCCGTATAACCTTGATCATATCTAAAAGAAGTCACTTTAGAGTGTTAATCTGTTGGAGGACAGATAAGACACTGGTATTCTATGTTGCAAAGAGAATCGAGTACCAAAAGCCTTTAACAATGGTTAAAACAACTCCTAAGCACAAACGGACGTCAACTAGGGGAATCGAGTGCGTAAGGTCTTGCGAGATCCAAGAGACATAAGGAGTGCGATAATAGCTGATTCTCTTAGAGGGCTTGAGTCGGTCTTATTTACTCTCCAGTTCTAAGTCTGACAATAGACTAGTATTTGTAGACAACTTAATATTGCACGGTGTTCAAACTGGACTAGGTCCTGGGTTTTTCTGCTGGATTGCGGTTTCCTCGTTAACAAAACTTATGGTGCTTGTGTGTTTTATTTTTCGCATTATATATACTAGTCTATATGCATGCGCGCTGCGCTTGCCATTGCAAATCTAACAGTAATAGAAGAGTATTGATGGTGGTGGTGGTGGTGGTGGTTGCGGTGGCGTTGGTGTTGCTGGTGATGGCGGTAGTGGTGGAGGTGGTGTTGTGATGGTGGAGGTGGCATTGATATTGCTGGTGATTACGGTAGTGATGGATGTGGTGTTGTGACGGTAGTGGTGCTGGCAACTGAGGTGGTGTTTTGCCTGAAAAATAGTGTACCGTCTCTGGGTACTTTCATGGTGCTCGAGATCTAGGGAGGGAAACAGTGAAAGATACTTGAGATCAAGTCTAGAATGTGTGTTTCTGGGTGTGAGAGTTCAAGATTTCTGTCGTAAGTGTGACTAGAAATCTTCAAGGCTAGAAGTGTATTACATACTCAAAATATGGTTTTTGCTCTTGCTCTAAGGCTCTGGTGTTCTGGTTAATATGTGGTGTTCTGTCTTGGAAGATAGAGGAAGCCTCTATTTATAATGTTGAACTCACCCTGATCTCTCGACAGAGAAGGTGGAATCCTTGGAAGAGTAGAGGAGTGGAGGACATGAGTTGTGCTCTGTAACTGCTAGAGTCGTGTAGAATGTGTCCACTCAGCACCACCTTCTCGTAACTGTCCATCATCTATATCAGTTTCTTTCTAACTGTCGTAGACCGCCAGACCAATACCCCTAAAGTTATCCCCTGATGCGTTGTCAAACAACAACAAATATAATTTAGTTCTTAACCTTCACAATATACAAAATAGAATAATGGTAAGAACAGATTCGATCCACGGGGAGGAATTGGTTGTTATTTATTATCGACTTCTAAAGTAACCAGGGGGTGTTTGGTGCAATAAAAATAAATTAAAACTAAAGCAAATAATTGTTGAAAATAATCAGGAGATGAGAATACTGGTTAAGGGTTCATCTTCAATCACATAACATGCACTATGATAAATATTTGGAGTTGCTATTTAATCTCTCATCATCAAAAGCCCTAGAATACATCATCGCGAAAATATCCCGTAATTTCCTAATGTCATCACACACCATAACGATGAATGTATGAATTCTACGTAAA
>JAJJMA010313356.1:0-36380 GCA_023529015.1 Papaver nudicaule
TGTGAAGTAGATTTCCGTATGACCTGGATTTAACAATCCGAAGGAAGGCATCTTGTGTGTGGTAAACTGATAGAGGACAGTTACACCATACGTCAACAATTAGGTTGAAAAGCCAGTATTGCTGACACAAGCCTTTGACAGCGGTCAAAGCAACTCCTAGGCCTGTAAAGGACGTCAACTGGAGGAATCAAGTGCGTGACGATCTGTGGGGGATCTAGAGACGTAAGGAAGGCTACAATAGCCAATTCGCTTGGAGGGCTTGAGTTGGTCTCTGCTACATCCCAGACCGAAGTCTTATAGTAGGCTAGCGTTTGTAGTCAGTTTGTACTGGGCGGTGTTCAATCTGGACGACGTCCCGAGGTTTTTCTGCAAGGTAGTTTCCTCGTTGAAAAAATCTCTGGTGTCTTGTGTGCTTTTACTTTCCGCATTATATCTCTGATTGTATAATTAAAGCACCAAGCAGTACGTTATTGCCTAACTGTAGAGTTGACTCCAAAGTACTCTTTGTCGAGGTTTAACAACTCTAGTTATAAGTTTGGATATTGATTTTTGAGATCGTCCAGACTTAAACCATAAGACTCACGAGCCAAAACGAAAAGTTGGTAGGATTTCGGTACCCCTCCTTTTTCACTAAGCCACCCAATTACAACTATAACTGAATTAAGTTATACCCAAGCCAAATACCTCTAAGGCTGATTGATGGTGCAAAAAATATTACCACAACAATCTTCGATTGATGTGAATCTTGATTCGATCTCCGACGTTCTTTAATCTTCTAGTAGTTGGTGATTAAAAATGGGGGTGTAGATGGTGAAAAATGGAAGAGGGATAAAAACGTAAAATGACCCTCTGATTATGCCTTGCCAAGAGGCGATTGTCTACTCAGGCATAATTCTATGGTTTCAGAATACAACCTGTTCTGCAAGTCGAATACACACTCCCTGTGAGTTCTCTCTTATAACTCCCGGGTGGAGAGAATAATATCGTAGTCCGATACGAAATAACCCACCAACTCGTAAAACCACCAATTTGCTTCATGTCGACATCACTTCGAATTCCTACACATCAAAACTAAATTTCTCACTGGTACTATGGTGGAGAATTAACAGAGACGCATCCTCATGGATTTCCTCTTAAAGTACGACTCAACATCCGAGTCTCAATGAAAACCTCAGAAACATCGTAGTTCTAGGCATGTCCAGAGCTCTCTGAGAAGTATACAACAACCTAAACACACTTAGGCAAGCCATAATCTAAACATAGAATGGCCTAGTATGCCATGGCTAGGCATGTCATGGCCTAAAAATATGCCATAGCCCAAGTGCACAAACACGCCATAGTCGAAATGGCTTGGCCTGATACGCCACAAAAAGATATGCCTTGGCCATAAGGCCATGGCGCCATGCTCATGGCGTCACTAAATATGCCTTGGTCATAAGGCCAAGGCCTTGGCCATAAGGCAATAACGCCATGCTCATGGCGCCACTAAATATGCCTTGGCCATAAGCTAAGGCCGTGGCCACAAGAGCCTTGGCGCCACATCCATGGCGCCACAAGTTTACCCTTGGCCAAAGGCCAAGGATGTGACCATGAAAGCCATGCCGCCACAAATTTTGCCTTAGCCAAAGGCCAAGGCCGTGGCCAAAGAATGCCATGACGCCACATTTATGGCACCACAAACTTTAGCATGGCCACGACCACACATGTACAATTGTCTGAGTTGAAGTCATGGCCACACAAGGCCAAGGGTCATGGCGCCACAAGCGAAAGTCATGGTCATGCTACAAGCATATGGCCATACAACATTGTTGCAATTTAACTTAACACAATTACGCAACATCTGCACTACACGAGATATCAAAACATCACACGGGGGGATAACTTTAGGGATATTGGTCTGGCGGTGTGAGTGTAGAAAATGCCATTGTTCATCAGGGGCACTCAAGAAATGATATTGTAGGGGATACTTACCTTAGAACGAGAGAAAGGCGTCAGCGATAACCTTCAGCGGATATCATTCATAAGAGGAAAGCGTCAAAGGGAGAAAGGAAAGGTCGGCGTACATCAAAGAAAATCAGGACGACATGTTCAACTCAGCGGAAAAGGGCACGTCATAGACCAAAGCTGATAATCTGGTTGAGCATTTAATGCAGATCTGAAAGGTCGGATTGTCAGAGTTGACTCGTTGACTCAGTGGGATATGAGTCATTGTTCTTATCCAGTTCAAGATGATAGGCGTTGAAGTATTGGAAGAGGGACGGCGGTATTAAAGATCGGCGGATGAGGAAAAACAGTGTCAGACCCTAAGTTTTTTGTATTAGCTGTAGTCCATTATGTAAAACGCCTATAAAAGGCCATGTAACACAACCAAGCAAGGGGTTGGAAAAGTGAACTCTGGGGTTGATCTTTTGAGAGAGAAAGAATTCCTTCTTACTCTCAAGAGCTCAAATACTAGAGAAGATCTTGATTTTGTAAGAGTGATTATCATTGGCAAGGTGAGAATAAAGTAATGAATCCATAAGGCCGCTTCCAGTGGAAGTCAGCAAACAAAGGGATTTGCTAGTCTACGTGGACTAGCAAATGAATTTTCCCACTATGGGAAAACAACCAAATTTGATATAAATAGATAATTTTAAGATATTTTGTGGGTCCAAATAATAAAGAAAGATTTTAAAAACTAGATAAATATATATGTGGGACCAAATTTTAAATAAAAAAGATTTGTTAACCCAAAAAGTAGGAGAGATAATCAATTTATCGATGGTTTTTCCATCGACGATACTATTATTATCTTACGTTGCAAATTTGCAACTTTGCAACGTCAAAACCGCTCTATACTAGTTCCACAGCCAACCAAAACACTCAAGATTTGTGTTTTGATTGCTCCATTGGAAGCGGCCTAAATAAGATATGATACTTGAGATTTTAGCTTCCATTCATTAATTTGTGTTATGTTTCTGTCTAAGTGTTGTTGTTACATTGATAGCGGTTTATTCAGTAATAATTCGTGTTAGGACATGATTTAGATGTTTAAGTATGGGTGTATTGGTAAAATCTCACCTATGGGGATTTTACCAACTACATTTTGGCGCTAGATAAGGTCTGAACCTGTTTTTTCATAGATTTTTTATTCTTGGTTGTAGATGGTAAAAAATGAGAGAGGGACAAGATTGTAAAAGAACACCCTCAAAACCACGCCTTATTAAGGGCGATCGCCTATTCAGGCACATCTTTATAGCTCAGAGTCCAACCCATTCCATGAGCTGAATAAACTCTCTATGAGTTCTCTCTAACTCCGGTGGAGAGGATAATATCATAGTGCAGTACTGATAACCTCACCAACATATTAAACCCATTGATCTGCTTCGTGTCGACACCCTTCTCGATACCAGAACCAGATCGCTCAATGGTACACGGTGAAGAACTAACAGAGATGTATCCTCATGGATTTCCTCTTAATACGACTCAACATACGAGTCTTGATGCAAACCTCAGAAATATTGAAGCTCCAGGCCGGTCCAGAGCTCTCTGAGAGGCATACAACAGCCTAAGCAGGCTTAAGCAGACTTAATCCCAAGTTCAGGATGGTCTAGCATACCATGGATAAACACGCCATGACTTCAAGTGTGTTGTAGCATAAGCACTCATACCACGACTAAGGCACAGGTTGCCCCAAAGTCGAGCTTGGCCAGATGCCAAAGCCATAACGCCACATAGCATGGCACCACAAAACCATGAGACACCATGGATTCGCAAGAAATCAGCCCTGGCCAAGAGGCCAAGGCCATGGCGTAAGCCGCCACAAACCTACTTAGCCTTGGCCAAAGGCCAAGGCCGTAACAAGGAACGTAGCCGCAAACAGGCTGGCCTTGGCCAGAGGCCAAGGCCATGGCGCCACAACAAGTGGACCTTGGCCAGAGGCCAAGGCCGTGGCGCCATAATCCTTGGCGCCACCTTAACACGACTAACGCCAAAGCACGTCCGAAATTAGCCAAGGCCGTGGCGCCATAGTCCATGGCGCCACAACAGGTTGGCCTTGGCCAAAGGCCAAGGCCGTGGCGCCAAGAGCCATGGCACCACCATAACTAGCGCCAAAGCGCAATCAAACACTTATGGCCTTGGCCAAGGACCAAGGCCACTCCTATACTTGTGTCCAGGAGGCACTACGATCATGTTGGTCACGACAATTAGTCGTACAACCCTACTCTACTCAACTCAACTACGCAATATCCGCGTATCACTCACTCGAGACATCAAAACATCACACGAGGGGATAACTTTAGGGGTATTGGTCTGGCGGTCTATGGCAGTTGAAAGAAATTGATAGAGATAGTGGACAGTTACGAGAAGATGGCGCGAGTGGGCATGTTCTACACGACTCAGGCAGTTACGGAAACCAACCCATGTCCTTCACTCCTCCACTCTTCCACGACTTCCACCTTCTCTGTCGAGAGATCAGGGTGAGTTCAAACTATAAATAGAGGCTTCCTCTATCTTCCAAGGCAGAACATTAAGAACGTTCAGAACACCTAGAACACAAAAACAGAAACAACCAGAGCCTCAGAGAAAACATACCTGAGAATCAAAACACGTTTCTAGCCTTGGAGATTTCCAGTCGACTTCACGACGGAGATCTTGAACTCTTACACCCAAAACACATCTTCAACCTGATCTCAAGTTTCTTCACTGTTTCCTTCCCTAGACCAACCTCTATCCTCTCTGTGACCGAAACAAGACGGGAACGGCCATTTTCTTGGTTAGGCTTGTCTTGTTCGACTTTGATCTCCGAGCACTACGAAAGTACCCAGAGACGGTACATTATTTTTGCAGGTAAAAACAGTTGGCGACCACAGTGGGAGATCATTCTCTCGGTTCCAGAGAAACTTGCTCAAAGATGGTTGAACTTAGGTCGGGATGAGACACCAAAACCCCAACTCTTCAACTGACGGTGCTGTAGCCTCCAACGCAGCACCTACCAACCAACCTACATCCAACAATACGCCCAACGTACCTATTACCCAAGAAACTTCCCCTTCAACACCTACCATCTCGGTTATACCCAATACCCCAATAACGGAGCAGTTGGTGGAGCTTTGCATCAACAGAATGATTCCTGTATACCGACCCTCTTGGAGAACCTACGCTTCCAGACTTTCTCTGAACTCCGTGAAGCTGCGAAGAGGTCCGTCACCACTGCACCCGCTTCGTTGGAAAGAACCATCACACGAACGAGGGACGAATCGCCTATGGCCGCATACCGCAAGAGCGACAACCAACCGACCCGAGAAGCCCCTCGAGCCTACACCACCTCTTCTTTCCCCAGGAGGCAGCAGCGAGGTCCACCTCTGTAATACCCACGCTGAGGGAGAGGACTCAACTACTAAAGCATGGAGAACTCACTGAAGAAAACAATAGAAGCTTGCACAACGACAGGAAGAGAAAAACGGGAGAATACCTCGCTGAACACCAAACGCCAGACCCAACGGCGCGAAGCGCGATACCGGAAGGGGACTTGCAACAACAACAAGAAGGAATTGATCCACCAAACGAACTCACGGCAAACAACTTGGAAAATCTACTACGAAGAAAGAGAGGTGGTGCTACTTATCCACACCGACCACCGTACCCGCACGAAGTACGGAGGAAAGGCCCTGCCACGGAAGGTACGCATCCAAAATACACTAATTCAGCTCTGGGGCCCCCAAACAAGAACATGAACCAAGGAGGACCACATCAACAAGAGATGCGGAGGCAAAAAGCCAGTTCAGAGATACCAGACTACCCGTTTCCCATGGAAGACGTACTAGAGTTGCTAAACACTTGGATCCAAGACGGGGTAATCGAACTCCCTTTGACTCAACGCCCTCCTACAACCGAAGAGGTAGAAAGCCCAAGATCTTCCAAGCCAAGGTGGAGTCCGGGGAATTACGCCTACGAAGCGAAGGAGTGTATCAAGATCCCCTATCCGTTCGAGCATTCACCTTCCCCGAAGAGCCGGTGAACAAGAGAGTGGAGGAGATAATGCGAGACTCTCTGTCTCTCGAAACCACAGCGGAAAGACATGTTCACGTTATTCAACACGGTAGTATC
The DNA here is from genome assembly GCA_023529015.1 of Papaver nudicaule. Taxonomy (NCBI): domain Eukaryota; kingdom Viridiplantae; phylum Streptophyta; class Magnoliopsida; order Ranunculales; family Papaveraceae; genus Papaver; species Papaver nudicaule. The sequence goes on from JAJJMA010313356.1 coordinate 6,091, forward strand.
GGGAAAACTCCTACCCTTTAAGGAAGTCAATAAACAGACAATGTCCAAGCAGGGGCAGCCAACAGGAAGACAAAGCTGGGGACTTCTCGCAACCGCCCGCCTGTCTCATGCTGAATTCTCGAAGACACTCATCGACCCGGGATCCCCAGTGAACATCATCTCAGCCAAGACTCTCAGAGACTCTAACATCCCTTACAACAGAGCTATCCATGCCCCTGCCATCATCAAAGGTCCTGACGGGGTCGAAGTACGCACTTACGGGTGGATCGACCTTCCCGTCGAAATCGCCACGATCCCAACCATAACATTGTTAAGGGAGTCCTCGAGAGCGACATCATGCTGGGACACCCATGATCTACAACAACCAGGAGACGCTCCCTCTGGAGTTCATGGAGCGTTTTGTACAAAAGAGCAGTAAGGCAGTAGTCGCGCCTGCAGAACCTAGGGGAGTCGATGAGGACCCCCTCAATCAAGAAGGTACTTCGTCCACCCCTCTCTTATTTGATAGCCTACATTCACCGAGCCGCTGGGGACTCACCACGAGGAAAGAGACTCGAGAGAAAAACCCTGGAAAACCGGCAATAGACATCGGCACAGCCATAAGAATCTCCATCAACGCCCTTCCGGAGTCTAAAATTGTACGTGACAAGCTCCGAGGAGAAGGTGAACTCATCCCCTACGACATACCACCCGAAGTCTTAGAAACCATCCCAGACTTCAAACAATATGCAGAACTGTTCAACCTCAAACAAAAGGCGGGGGAGAACGCAGTTACATATGCTACCACCCTAAAGGAAGAGGAAGTGCCAAAGACGCCAACCTCAGAGGAACTAGCCAAGTGTCGAGACGATCTTCCGGAAAGACGGATCAAGCCCCAAGTTGAGGTCTCGTATCATCTCGAAACTCTAACCACGAAACCGTCAACAAGTACACAGGCCAAAGGAACTCCCAGATCTGCTACTAATACGAACACCGCAGCGATTCCCGTCTAGGATGACGAGATGATCTCTACTCAAGGAGAACCTCAACATGGAGAGAGCCACGACTCGGATATGCCGCAAAAGACGATTTGAAGAAACCACTCCAGAACCCAGAGGAGGAGACGACGCCAGTTCACCAGCACTGACTAACGTGCCCACACAGGGTGTAGAGGGCCCCTTTCTCCAAGAGGGGAGCATCGACACCACCGAGTACTGAGGCTCAGAAAATTCCCGGAGCCCCCACTGGCAGAACCTGCACTTAGTACGATGACCTTACTCGGCATTGGAGCTCTGCGAAATGATCCTTGTCTACCAAGCCCTCCAGGAAACTGCAAAAGACTTGCCTCGCCTGTACCAGCGCTACCGGAGAGGGCCAAACCCCTAAGAAGCGAAGGGGCTTGTAATGACGAAGGCGACATCAACAAGCAGTACTACGACAACTTGCCTTCCGTGAGTGCCATCACCGAAGGGAATAAGAGGAAGAGTCCAGCTATAGAGGTGACACACCCAGAGCATACGACTTCAAGCTCGCTTTGAAAACTTCAGGTGACAGTATGGGTCGAAGCGGATCACAACACAAGTCACGGCGCCACGAATCACGACGCCCCAATCTAGGACACCACGAGTGATGGCGCCACAAGTCATGGCGCTGCAACCATTGGAAAGGGGTAAATCAAACTTGTAATACCCATGGCAACAAAAGACTTACCAACAAACACTGAAGGGACGGACAACTCCATCATCACTAATAAGCTGATGACGAGACATGGGACTTCCAGAGTCACCACTGCAACCAGCCAGGAACTCCAGGGTTTGGACTCTCAAGAAAAACCTGAACAAAAGCGTGTCCAACAGTCCGACTCTGCTACTCGACCAAGAGAAACCCCTTGGAGAACCAAGAAGGGGAGGTGCATCTCTATCTCGTCCACACCAACCTCCCTATCCAAAAGACCCCTCTCTCATGGGATGCTCCTCATTGAAGGAAGTTCAGACTTCAAACTTCCGAAGCCGCAAGACGATCAACCACAGCCGTCCCTGTCTTGATAGGAAAGGATCCAAGCTGTAAGGATTAAAGAAGCTCGTGATAACAGGAGACCCGTCGACAACCAGACGATAGGGTATCAACACAATACAACTCAAAGGGTCCCAAGCAAGAATGTGATCCAACCACAAGATGCAGATCTGCAACAACAACCGCGAGGAGTACGAGGACTGAGGCATATACAGGATTCCTAGACTCATCATCTTTGACGAAGTACTGGAGCTACTAGACGCCTGAATAAGGAAGGAGCAACCGGATTACCCCGCCCCGACGAGTCCCAACAACTAGAGAGAACACTCTACCTCCTCGTCTTCGAAAGGCCAATACACATGTGTATGCACGAGGGAAGGCGAACTCAACAAGAGGCACTGATAAGATATCAGAAAACATAGCTGGGGACTCCTCGCTACCGCCGCTCTTCACTCCACCAAGTACCGATAGCAATACCGGCTGCCACGATCCAAAGGGAAACGTGAAGTACAACAGATGCTCCCTTGTCTCTACCAAAGTGCTTCATCATCATGGGAAGAGCCTACTCGACCAGAGATGTCCATACAGCATGGAACAACCCGCTACAGATCTCTCGAAGGAAGGGAGACTCAAGGGAAGAACTCTAATCAACACTATCGCCCACAACCTCAGCGTTAGAGCTACCAACCAAGTACGGTAAACCATATTGTGGAGAAATTATCTTATTTTGGGTCTCTATGGAGCAAACCTACTCTGGAGATGAACAAAGACGTGCTCACGACTACGTACCAAATTCGTTGTACGACAACCTTCACGAAAACGGGCAACGCAGAATATCAGTACGAGATATGAAGGTGAATTTTAGACAACATCTTCCTTCAGGTGTATTATGTTATGTGTAAAATTTTCGTGGCGATCCAATCCGTGGATCAAGAGATATGGCGCCAACATTACAGCGCACCGAAGCAAGTGGACAGGACTTACATACGAAACCAAAACAGCTGCTGCAGAAAGCTCGTGAGGAGTCCTTGGGTAAAATTTATACACAAACTCCGTTTTAATGTCTACAACTTTGTGGTAAAATTTCATACAATAACTCCATGTGGTTTGAGAAATATGGCGTGAACATTGGAGAAAAGAAGAGCTGTCAGAATTTCCTGCGCCAGCAACTTCCGTCGCGAAGAAACCACCGGTTTGAGAAATCCACAAAGGATTTTGGAAAGATTTTCGGACACAATCTTTATATGTATGTCTCCCGACACATACTAAATTTGGTACCAATCCACCAAGGAGATTGGGAGATACGACACAAACGCTACAGCACACGCGAGATGCGCAATCAGGAATCATGTGCAAGACCACGACGAGTACTGCGGAAAATCTACGAGGAGCCTCGAAGAGATTTTTGGACACAATACTTCCCTGGATGTCTACTACCACGTGTAAAATTTCGTGGTGATCCAACCAGTGAGTCAAGATATATGGCGCAAACATCAGGAGACACGCAAGACGCGAACTGTCGGAGTTTACAACGAATAAGCTATGGTGCAAAGCTCGTAGCACCGGCATCCACGACGCTACCAAGACCATGGAGCCACACCTCAGGGCGCCACATCTCATGGAGGAACACCTCATAGAGCCGATATCCTCCTGGAACTTCACTACACATTAAAGACGGCGAGGTGGAGATGATCAAGGAGAAACAAGGACTTGATCATGACAAGAAGGAGGAAAAGCTCTCTGCTAAAACGGGTAAAACCTCTCCCTTCCTTTCATTTTCTTGGCTAAGACCTAGTCTATGTATGTACTCACATGCATGACACCGGGGACCTCACTAAGCGTAGCGTCCCCTTCTCTAGAAAAGTCACGGCACCGCAAGAGCTTGCGGCGCCACAAAGGTCGTGGCCCATGAAACCTATGGCGCCGCGAATAACTTAAAAAAAATAATAATTTAACACCAGCGACAACACGAAAGTGTGATCTCGCATCCATATGGGTTTAGAAACCCTAAGAGCTCCTTAGACAAGTTGAGCCGAGAATCGACCAGAGGATAGGCCTGCGAGGCCTGTAGGGGCTACACCTAGAACACCCCGAGCCTCGGGATAATTGTCACCCCGTTAACCAGAAATCCCTGCTTAGCAACGTGTACGTACTTACACACAAATTTACTTTTTGTCTATGAGACCCTGCACTAGTGCTGAATAGAGAACCTCAGAACGATTGAGGTTGCCATCACCATCTGAATGCTTAGTATGAAACATTACTATCCCACACTGACCATGGGGACATTCTGTAGATGGTGAAAAATGAGAGAGGGACAAGATTGTAAAGAACACCCTCGAAACCACGCCTTATTAAGGGCGATCGCCTATTCAGGCACATCTTTATAGCTCAGAGTGCAACCCATTCCATGAGCTGAATAAACTCTCTATGAGTTCTCTCTAACTCCGGTGGAGAGGATAATATCATAGTGCAGTACTGATAACCTCACCAACATATTAAACCCATTGATCTGCTTCGTGTCGACACCCTTCTCGATACCAGAACCAGATTGTTTGCCCACCTCTCTTGAAATCCTGGCTCCGCCACTGCATGTGGACAATAGATAGCACTTGGCAGTACGTATGGCACATGTGTGGGCCACAAAGTATCTTAACGACTCTTTCCTAACATATAGACATCAAATATGATGTGTCACTGTTTTCTTATAATGACACCTTTGTGAGGACACAAAATGGGGAAGTAGAAGGATAATATATGGTCCCATGATTTTTGTACCACAAATCCAGCACATTTGAAACGAATTGACTCGAACGTAGAGCCGGCCCTGGGCACAAGTAGCCAAAGCTCGGCTTTGGGGCAGCAAGGCCAGAGGGTCAGCAAAATATGTTAAAATACGATGATAAAATTTAATTGTAATTTTATGCATCTAAATTAGAAAATCTTAATTCCCAAATACATCTGGAATGTATAATCATGTCTTTTTGTGGCAAAAAACATCAAAACATTTGGGTATGATCCAACAAAATTAAGCAATAATATGAGGGTAAACATATCAATGAAGACGCATACACACTGTGAGCCCATCGCCAACTGGAAGTTGTGAAATTTGAATGCGAGAATCGGATGCTAATTTCTTGTTTAGATCAACAAAGATATTTCTAAGCCTCTGCATTTCTTCGTCAAGTGAAGAATCATCTTCCCAGGCAACTGTACCTGACCAAAGTGTATTGTCGTAGAGAATTATACCTCCAACCTTGACCATTTTTACTAATCTCTCGTGATAATTTACATAATTTGACTTGTCTGCGTCAACAAATGCATAGTCAAACGATCCCTCGTTCTTTGGCTGAATAAGTATATCAATGTAAGAAAGTTAATCAATCTAATAAAAAGGAAGGAAACATCGTGTATGAAAACATTTATAGCCTGTTTGGATACAGAAGAACTTCTGCTTCTCCAGAAGTAGAAGTTATTTCCAGAAGTCAGAGGCAAAAATATTTGCTTCAAAAAAAGTTACTAACTTTTTTGCTTCCAGAAGTCATTTCGAAATTGTATTGTCAAACTAACTTTTGACTTTTTTGCTTTCAGAAATCGAAAAGTAACTTCTGCACTGCTATCCAAACAAGCTATTATAGTTTGTTTTGGATAGTCAATCAAAAATAGCCTTTTGACTTCTAAAAATCAAAAAACAAAAAGTTAGTTTGGCTATCCAATTTCAAAATGACTTCTAAAAGTATTAAAGTTAACTTTTTCTGAAGCAGACTTCTGGAATTGACTAATGCTTTTGGAGAAGCAGAAGTCGGAAATACTTATGTATCCAAACAAGCAATTAGTATTGAATTGTGTACTTACATCTTCAAGTAGTTTATCAAGAACAGGAAGGCCCATAGACTCGATAAACTCCACTTTATGTTCCACTCCTGCTCTTTTGAAGAATGGTAATCCAATCTCAAAAAGCGATCTGTCAACATCTATTGCTATTACCTGTAGAGTAGAATGTGCATCATTGTAACGGTCTATTTATACATGGCATGCGTATGCACAACAGAAAATCCGCCATTTAAGATGCAACTAAGCAAATAAATGATGTGCAAATTAGTTAGAAAAACAAACTTTTCCATCTTTGGGAAGCGCAAGAGCAGTGACAAGTAGCGAGTATCCAGTGTACACTCCAATCTCAATTGTCTTTTTGGCATTGACTAGCTTTAAAAGCATTGACATTACGGGACCTTCATCGGCTGCACTTAACATCAAACACCTACAAAACGGTAATTAGAAAAGTTTTTATCCGAAATTTACAAAGAAAACAAAAAATTGTTTAGGGTTTCAGAAAAATGCGTATGAATTTTCTATTGATCGATCAAAAAAAAAGTATAAAAATTTAGCAACATACATTCTCTCGGTATAGATTTTAGTAAGTGCTACTTTAGGAGTTTGCGCACAAACTAAGAAACAATAGTTCTTTCTAGCCGGACGTGGGCACAAAAAAAAAAAACGGACTCTCACGAAAAAGGTGAGCTATCAAGAACTAGCATGTCATAATATTCGACAGAAGTAAAGTTTTTGTTCAAATTTTGGTGAAAAGAAAAAGGGAATTTTACTCAATTTGATCCATGAAAAAACTAATGGTTCAGTCAAATTGATAGGTTTTGATGACCATTTGTATAGTTTTCTGTAAATATTTTTTTCCCTTTAATATATCCTTTTTCAATCGAAAAAAAAAAGAGGTTTGAATACATTTTTCTTGAGATGAATCGCCAAAGGGTGCAACTCAGAGAGTGTTGACCTCTATTTCTAGAACTCATTTCACACACAATATTTTGGAAAAGGAAGAAAGAACATACCTTGGATGTGTTGCAGTAACTTCCCGTAATTCCTTGAGAACTTCTGCCTCATTCGGATACACACTTGTGTTCAAGATATACTGAAAATTTAAGGGTTAAGAGATTAAGATTCCCAACAAAAAATAGAAAAGAAAACAGATTAAGATCATAATTACACAGTAGACAACTATAATACAAGAAGTGCAATCGAAAAGATTAATCAAACGGGTACCATAAGTAAGAAATTACTTCATAGTTAAGTATATTAGTCAACTATACCTGATAAAGCTCTTTGCTTTGCAATAAACCAGACCCAGATTTTGATAAGTCGAACACGCTAAGTTTCTTGGATGTTCCTTCCATGATCTTCTTCTCTGCACAGATCTAAAAGTTTTTAACTTGCAAACTAATAAAAAGAAAGATCTTCGAATTCAGTTTAATTTGCAAATTAGACATGGTTTTAAAATGGTCCCATGTTAATCTAATAGTGGTAGGGGCCACCTAATTGTGAGAGTTCGGTTTCCGTTTAGTTTTTTTTTTGCTCGGTTCATGTAGAACCATGGAACCATTGTTGGAAAAATAGCTACAGTAGTTAGTTGCAATGGCATCCTTAAATGTGGTATGAGACGGTTTATAGAGTGTTTGATTCGTCAGTACATGAATTTATGGCTACCAAACCGCTGTACCTTTTGCACGAGTTCTAAACCAGGTAGGCCCACACTTATGATTTGTAATAGCTTTGGCATCTACCCAATTTCATGAAATCTTACAACCATGACGGGTTTAAGCTAAGAGCAAGCACTATGGTGCTCAAAATTTGGGGAATTTCTCGACTATGTTTACATTTTTTCGGTTTTTTAGAAACCTCTAAAAAAGTGTTTGCAGTTTCTTAGTAGCCGCGGGATCCAAAATATCCATAAAATCCGAAATATCAGTATAAAATATGATTTTGGTAATAAATGTGGGGAATTCTATGCGGTTTCTTAGTAGCCACATAAAGTAAATGCGGTTTTTGAGAAACCGTGTGCTGCGGTTTCTACTTCATGAATAAGCCTTGTCTACATGGGGGTACATATCATTTCCATATAGACATGGCTAGAGCATTTCTGACTTTGAACCGGTCAATATATCGTTTCTGATCTCCATAACACAATAAAATAGCTAAAAGTTGGCAAAGATTTTGTACGAATCATCTAATGCATTAGTAAAAACCATATCAATAAATTGGTGCAATGGCATCATTAAACTTGAGGGAGAATAGAGACAATTGTGAATTCCATTGCACAAAATGTCACTATAAGCAACCTAGTAGTACAATACAGTAAAGTTTTACTTCAAGATATTTTCACAAGGTAGCAAGCATAATGAGCTTTATTTATACTTTTCATTAATGGGAGTCCTAGTCTACTTTATCGTTTCTGATCTCCATAACACAATAAAAATAGCTAAAAGTTAGCAAAGATTTATTTTTCTAACTTATTAATTTAACTACAGACTTGCATTGTACGAATCATCTAATGCATTAGTAAAAACCATATCAATAAATTGGTGCAATGGCATCATTAAATTTGAGGGAGAATAGAGACAATTGTGAATTCAATTGCATACAAAATGTCACTATAAGCAACCTAGTAGTACAATACAGTAAAGTTTTCCTCCCTAAATTTGGCCCCATTCGTGAGTATTTGGCCCCATGAAAAAATAATTCCGGCGGATTGTATATAGCAAAATCGGAAAACCCCTTATAATAAATGACTGTTTTACCCTTCCCTATTTCTTCATCTTCTCTACTTCCCTTCTCTGTTTACAAAAATCGTTATATTTTCATCTTCTCTATTTCTTCTCTTCTTCTCTCTTTCTTCTTCCTCCTCCCACTTCCCACTGAGGTGACGCCGCCACCACCACCACCACCAACAATCGGTACATATACACACACCATATGTACCGATTGTTCATACGAAAATTTTGTAGCTGGATTTTTTCTGTAGCAGACATTTAAAAAAACTCAAGACATTAGTGGTTGGTCCAAATTCAATTAAAAAAACCCTAGTTTTGCTGTTTTATTAGCCGATTGCTGTTAGACTTGTGATATGTTGGTGAGATCGATTCGTCTCTTCCCGGAGATCGATTCCTCTTTGCTACAGCATCTGCTGCTCCCATTAATGGTGGTTTAAATCTGCCAGGAAAGCCATCAGTTATGGTGGGTCTTAGGGCTTTGATTTGGAAGCCAACAAGGTCAGTTTGTTTTCTAAAGTGTCGACTAGGGTACTGATTGATTCTCATTGTTTGTATTATGTGAAGCTTGTAGACAAGTTGGAGTCGTATGAGCTAGAAAACCTTGAAAAAATTGATTTGATCGAGAATCCGAATGATAGTGTCAATGTGCTCAACTCGGTTGGGAGATTGATGATTTGAAGTATGGGAAAGAAAGAGCAGATTGTGAAATTCAAGGTTTAAAAACCAAATGTTTGGAATTGGATACTCGGGGTGGCTTAGTTAAGATGAGATGTAATCAATTAGAACTAAGTGAAAGAGAGAAGAGAGGGCAAGAGAGGATTACTTGCTTGGAGAAGGAATGTGCTCAACTCAAGAGAGATTGACGATTTGAAGCTGGGGAAGTTACGGGATGCTGCGGAATTTGAAGGTTTGAAAAGGAGGTATTTGGAATTGGAGAGTCAAGAAGACGCCTCGCTGAATCATGAAATTAAACTGAGGGAGAACTGGTAGATTATAAAAGCAAGTGTGAAAGTTTGTCTGCAGAGCTCGAACGGAACGAAATGGAACTGGAGATTCAGGGAGACTTAGTTAATATGCAGTGTAATCAGTTGAAAGAGAAGATTGTGATTCATACAAGAATGAATGCTTTATGTTTCCATGTAAACACGTCTCCTTCTGAATGACATGGAGATATTTGTTGTCATCTCGTTTTGCATCTACCTTTGCAAACTTCTCATACGGCTCCACCTGTTTACAGTATGCAATTGCAACCTGGAGTGATAGTTTTAGTTGCACATGAGTTTACAGTATACCTTAGGTCTTTAACCATACTCAAGACCAAAGGTTCATTTCATACATGTGAACATTGTATGGATCCTTTACATAGACTCAACTGCAACAACAATCGGCGTTTGTATTAATGTATATGTACCGATTCTGGGCGGACCTAAACTTAATCGGTGTTTATGTCAATGAGTACTTACCGATTGTATGCATAAATCGGTTTTTAAGAACACCAACAATCACCGATTCCAAATGAAAAAAAAATAGTTTTTCTGTTTTTAAAAATGCCCATAATCGGTGCTTATATGATTATATAAAAACCGATTATGTTTATAAACGTCTTAATAATCGGTAAACATATTACCATATAAAAACCGATTATAATAATCGTTTGTATTTGTCTATAATATAGGCCGATTTATGAAAATCGGTTGTTGTTGTGCAATTTAAGTATCGATTCTGGGTTGTTTCATTTTAGAATTTTTTCAACTGGAATCGACCGTTGTGTCGCGAAATATAAACCGATTCTGGTTTTACTTCACAATCGGTATATATACTAACCTATATCCACCGATTATTGTTCTTGTTTTTTAAAATGAAGAACAATCGTTTGATGTGGTGGCCAATATACGCCGATTCTGGGAAAAAAATACTAAATGAAATTTAAGGTGGGAGGAGTGGAGGCGGCAGCGGCGGTGATAATGGGAGTTTTTTTTTTTTTGGTCTTTTTGTAGTGGTGGTGGTGGTGGTGGTGGCGGTGGCGGCGGCGGCGGTAATGGTGGAGGAGGAGGCGGCGGTAATGGTGGTGGTGGAGTAGGAATGAAGGAGAGGGTGTCTATTGATATGGAAATGAAGGAAGGGGTGGTTATGAAATTAGATTAGAAAATGAGTGAGGGTAACTTAGTATTTCCATTCATTTTTAGACATCCCATATCCTTCCCTAAAGGATAGGTATAAAATTGTATGGGCCAAATACTCACGTATGGGGCCAAATTTAATTAGGAAAGTTTTACTTCAAGATATTTTCACAAGGTAGCAAGCATAATGAGCTTTATTTATACTTTTCATTAATGGGAGTCCTAATCTATCCAATCAACTTTCAAAAAAAAAAAAAAAAAAAAGAATCAGGACAAAGTAGACTAGGGCCATGACCATCAGCACTTTTATTCAAAGAATTTCACCAAACTTTTGAAACAGTGGGCCGGCTATTGTCATGAGCCATGGCCTATGGATGTTTACAATGTACATGCCCTTAAGAAATGTAAATATTTAGTGATGTTTTGCAACTGGAACTTAAATTTTGAACCCTAGAGCGGAAATTCAAGGAAATAAAGATGAAGATTTAGTAACGAACACGGTGTCCGGATACATTAAAAAAAAAAAAAAAAAATCTAGGTGGTGAAAATAAATCAGCGTAGGCTGAGTGATGGTTCACAAAATTAATACTAATGAAGACGCATACACATTGTGAGACCATCACCAACAGGGAGTTGCGAAATCTGAATTCGAGTATCAGATGCTAATTTCTTGTTTAGATCAACAAAGACATCTTTTATTGCTTTCATTTCTTCATCATGTGAAGAATCATCTTCCCAAGCAACTGTACCCGACCAAAGTGTGTTATCGTAGAGAATCATTCCTCCAACCCTCACAAGCTTTAGTAGTCTCTCATGATAATTTACGTAATTTTCCTTGTCTCCGTCGACGAATGCATAGTCAAATGATCCTTCATTCTTCGGCTGCACACCGTAAACGAAAAGAGTCTTAAGATAATTAAACCCAATAAAATTACGAGTGCTGCTAATATTTGTTGCATGTACTTACACTAGGGTATAACCCGTGCCGTGACGGCACGGGTTTTTTGAGATTGTCTATGCCAAAACGTTTTAGAAAAAATCCCATATACCTAACCCATGTGAAACCAAAAATGCTACAAAAAATTTTGCCGATGTTTTTTCTCCAATTTGCATAGTTTTATCCGATTACCAAAAAACACTTCTGTTGTACAGCTTTTTTTAAAAAAAAAGAAAAACTAACATTGAAGTAACCCACTATTGAAAGAAAAAAAAAATAAAAAAAAATGCACATCTTTACTTGGACATACCAAGTGTAATTAAGAGGGAACTTGCTCGTGCAAAGTTGAGGTGGTCGATGATTTGTGAACCACAACTGGGGTATGCAACAGCCAAGCTTGATACAATATGCCTGATACATGAAGATGCTAATTTTCTTCAAAATATGCCTGATACAAACTTACAAAATTTTAAAACAGATAATATCAATTTGAGACAAAATTAAAAGTAAACATTACTTGCAAAACATTACCTGCCTCCCCCAGAAGAAATATTTGCACCTGCCGGTTCATTCTGGGTATAATCCAATGTTAATGTTTGGATTATTGAGCTATCAACCTTATTGGTTTTTCTGATGAACCCAAATTTCCTTTGTAAACAATCAGAATTGCAAATTATACACTTAAGCAGGCAAGAAATGTATTGGTGTACCACAATCAGCAAAAAATGCAAATGAAGGAGTTTTGAAAATTTATTATAGATTTAGAACAACCAATGGTTCCTGGATAGGTACATAATCATTTTTTTCGTTATAGTATCACACTACAATCGCTGAAAGAAGAAACTTGAAAAGAACACCAAAACTAAGAAAATAACAAACGATAAGTCATTATGCCCTCTACTCATCAGCACTACTAAGCACAACGGAGTCTGACTCCGAGAAGTCTAACTTCTTCCTCTTGCTTGGAGTAACCTGATCTTCTTGCCTTCCAGTCTTATTCATATGAGCTGGAGTAGCGTCTCCGGTATTCGTGTCAGACTCATCCTTTGGTGTTGCAACAACAGGACTGGATGGAGTTGGAGTATCGGATGGCGGGGGAAAAGCAGGGCAAGGCATCTTGCTAACAGTGAAGCTGGGGGTTGTCTGTTTCTTGTTGTTAAAGGCAGTAAGTGTTATTTGGTACTCTCTGTTAACATTCAAGAGCCCATCAAAAGCTTGTACAACTTTTGATTTTCCTTCTTCCTGCGAAACAGCATGGGGGTAGAAAACCTTAGGTCCTATATTCTTGGATTGTGTAATGCTTTAAACAGTGATCCAAAAACAAAAGTTTTACCTCTCCCAACATGAGCATTGCAGATGCCGACGCGCAAACGATGCGGTGGACTTCACTGTCCAAGGCAGCAAAAAGGGTGGTGTCACTGTCGTCGGTGACTTCAAACCGGATAAGGTACCTGCAAAGTTTTTGTGTTCCGTTAAATTTTGGAAAACCATATTTGTATGTTTTGGGAACAGATTTGATAAATTGTACGCGCCGTTAACAGACCTGGGTATGGGCTCCTCTACTTTGTTCTCACATTTGGTGCATCCGTAGTTACCCTCTCCACCTACAACTTTTGTTGGGCACTTGTTGCATCCCAGATAGTACCACCCGTTGTCTGTTAAAACTGCAGTTGCTCTAGCTGTGACAGTCATTCGGTTTTGGAGCTGTACATGGGTTGGTAGGCACCAGTTAACCAATAAATTCACATAGACCAAAAAACTAAACACATGCTACTACTATGGATGGTTAAAAATATACCGGGTCTTTGGAGTCCCACTTGGATGTAAACAGAAATGGTCGTGAATGCATTCGCGTTGTTGTACCTGAATCCATGTTATAATTAGTAAGCCAAAATGATCTGTCAGTTTAGCATATAGACAATTTGGTTATACACAGTAGGATATTTTCCCGTAAATGATTTATAGAGAAATACAAAATAAGAAAAATACAATTGCCGAAGATATGACTATTAATCCGTGTCCACTCGACCCATTTGGGAAGCATATCTAAGACATTATGATAGACATGCAAGTATATTGTTATTTAATTTCAAACGGAATAGTCTCTGATGTTACCTGCGGATTCTTTGACGGAAAAGCCTTGCCAAGCTATTGTCTCCCTCGTACAGTTCCAGCAGCTCTTTGGGGGGACCCTCAGCTCCGGTAGCCTTATCTTTCCTTTGAGACAGCAAGAACCGAACAACGGATTTTTGAGAGATGATTCTGTAAGTCTCTCGTCCATCCAGTGTAGTGCTCCACAGTGTATGCATTTAACATCCATCTTGCCTAATGAATGGCGCACCTCTGAATGTGATGTTACATTCAGCCCTCTATGATTTATGTATGATACGTTTGGTATCCTTGTGTTGTCATCATCTGACGGATTCTCCTCATCCGTGGTATCTCTGTCAAGTCCAGAACAAAAAAATTATTATATACCATCTACATGCGGTTTCTTAGATTTTAAGAAAAAATTATCATCATTAACCCAATTATGAAATCCTATTGTACTTTTGTCATGCTCAGATTTTAAGGTGTAGTTCTTAGAATGACTTCCATCTACATGCGGTTTCTAATAACTTAAAATACAATCTCACTTCTTAGATGATCAATGACCTGTTATGTTGATTTCAGTACTGAAGCTGTCTTAATTTTAGAATATATTCTCCCAAAAAATTGAACGGAATCAACAATAATAAATACAAATATTTGTTTTGATTGTGACTTACTTTTAGAAATGTGCGGCCTGGTCAAAATCGTAACTGAAATCCGCATAATTTTGAAGCAGACAATTCATCGAACGAATTGAAAGCACTGGTAGCTACATATCCCAAACATTTCTCATAGTTTTTTTTTTTTTTTTTGATACAAAAACATTTCTTATAGTTGAAAGCATTTCTGATATAGGCGAGGATGAGAAATGTATATTCTCTCCTGACTTCTTATAGACCTCTCACTGTGATTCATTGGTTCTTCTAAATATTGGACAGATTTCGCACATTGGTTTATTTCTTAGAACTTATATAGTATGTTAGAAACAAATCACATCTTCTACGCCCCTGCTTATTGACGGTTATTAATCTGATTTGGTTGATTGGGTTCCCTTTTGTAAATGGGAAAAAATTTCTCGACAGACATAAGAAATTGAACATCAAGCGTTTGAGTTAAGAAAATGGTGTGCTGGCCAGTCTTTGTAGCACATTATATTAAAACATTGTTTTGATAGACATGAAACTGGAGGGCTGTGCTGATTACCAATTTGGAATGGTTGGAAAAACACGGTACCATTTTAATAAGATGCAAAATCTAAATTGGTAACAATAACATTTCTTGGGTTGAGAAAATGACAACATTTAATCCAAACGAAAAGAAAAATATAAGATTGAAAGGCTAATCTCTTGAACTTATTACATGTACGTAGCAACATGTTTGCAATAAACTTAAACTCGATAAAAATTGGGTTGGTTCTTTCAATACTGAGCTGGTTCTTGTGACATACTTCAGCTTCTAATCCAAATACTCCGGCTCGGAATCTGATTCTGATTCTTCGCAATAATTGTGGTACATATCCCAGGCATCTTCCTCGAGTATTTTAACCTGCATTTTTTTTTCTTTTTTTTTTATGTACATTCCGTGTCATTTCCATATGCACAACAGTGGTTTTATTGAAGCAAATTTGACTGTGTATCTTTGCTTACCTCTGGTTTCTCCACGGTAGCACGCGCCATTTTTATTGCCCAGATGATAAATGGCCTGTTAACATGGGACACAACATACATCCCAATGGAGGATTCCAAACTTAGTGGTGCCATAGCAATGTTAAAATCTATTTCAATATTCAGTGCCTGGTACAGGATGTCAAATATCAGTTGCACAGATCCTTCCTGCAAGAGAGATTGTTAGTTTCCGACGCACACACCATGCTTTATTTAGCTCACAGCAAGGTTTATTCATGGAATTGCCTTCTTCATTTGAAACATCGATTCCGCTGTGCAGTGAATCAAATTTTCGGCTTCTTCACCCGAGGCCTGGAGCCAAGTGGTTCCAGAATCATCGGCAATTTGGATCCTCAGGCGCAGGCTGCATAACAAATCAGACTTAGATAGTCCCCTTAGTGGTTTTCTTCTTCACTTGTTGTGGGTTTGTCAAGCTAATGAGTACACCAACGACATCTATGGATGAAGACATGCGTAAAAAAGATCGTTTTAAAACTAAGGAAATATATTGAACCTTCTTTCATTTTTTTGAATTGTATATGTAAACATAGATTACCTGTAAGATAGGCGCGATTCCAGATCTTCAAAGTGAGTGAAGTTGAACTTGTGATCAGGAATGTCAATGGAATTACTGCACAGGGATTTAACCTATGTATCCCAGTTGAAGAACAGACGATGGTCATTGTGTGCGGGGCGAAATATTTTTTTTTCTCCAAGAATAGTGAACTTGTTCAATGAATAAATGCCACCAACACGAAGCAACGGATCAAATTTCCATATAAGTTTTTTTGGGACCACCCCGTGAAGTTCAGCTCCCTGATGCAAAAGCAAATATCATTTGCTTTAGTGAGCAGGTTTGTTCGACATATTTCATAAGAACAAAAGACTCATACATGAGGCACAAATGGACCCAAAAATTGTCGAGGCTACTTACATTTTCGTCGATCAGGAAGAGGTCCAAACTTGTGACCTCATTTGTACCCATAAAATCCAGTTCATTCCATTTTCGGGATATTCTGACGCGGGTGCTCCATGGTTTTCCCTCTTCGGCTTCGCCTATATGTGAGAAAGGTTTGTATTGGTGGTTGAAGGCCGCTTAGAAGGGCTGGCGGCGGAAAGCTTAGAAGGGCTGGTTTGGATCTGGGAAGACATCTTGAAAGGATAATAGAGTCGGTGCTGCCAAAAGAAATTGAAACACACGTTAGTTGCGGAGTTTTTTCATGCTGTACTTCATAGTACATTAAGCATATCAACCATCAATAATTGAAACCCGCGCAAGAGGACCATTTCCTTCAAGCAGTAAACATTTTATTAGTACAATCTTGAAACAAACAAAATGGGAAACCACAAAAAGCATGGAAACTGTTCCCTTACTTCTTATGATTTAAGGCATCTGTCAGCATTATGCAAATATTGTTCTTCAAACACCAAGTGACACTTGAATAAAATAGTCTAAAAGATGGCCATTTTAAAAAAAAAAAACAAACACCCAAATGCGAATACAAAACTGTATTTCTCTATAAATGCGAATACAGAACTGCAATTTAAGACTATTAGAACTAACTTTGTTCTAGTGTGGTTTCCCTAAGTGTAGGTAATCTAAAGGCGGCAAAAAAAAAAAACACCCAAATTCCTAGATTTCTAGATTCCTAGATTTCTTTGATTTTGAGTCTCTAGTAACTATAGGTGTCAAATTTTCTTTATCTGAATAATAGAATCTACCTTCTTCGGAGTCCAAACTCACTATAGCAGGGTTAAATAAAAGCTACACCTAGAAGTTAGAACTATAGATTTTACCCAAAAAAACAACAAACTCCCAAAACACACTCAGACAAAACAACAACTATAGCAACAACAATAGCTTTGACACTGGGTATTTACCTGTTCAGGAAGACTTTCTTTTCTCACTTGACACAGTGCAGAATCTGCAATAATAACAAATCAAAGGATAATCAGGAACTAATTCAAAGGAAACATTAGGCCAATAATCGAAAAAACAACAACTGTATTGCAAATACGCCCAGAACAACAACTCACCGAGGATTCAAAGTTGAGAGAGAAGTGTGAGAGAAAGAAACCAAGGTTTAGGTATTTATAGATAGGTAGGGAGATGAAATTAGGAGATTTTTGGAATCTGTAACGTATGTACAATGGAGGAAGATATGGGATACTTCAATTGGGTTTTCATGATGCCGGTGAAATTGAGAGAAATCCGCGTAACCTAGGTTTTTTTTCCATGGGCTGAAGATTGAAATCACTCTAAGAAGAGACGATGGAGAAGTAAATTTAGTTTCCATTTTTGGATCCGTGAACGGAAAATCTGTGATTTTGGGAGGAAGATCTGGCTGAATAAGGGTGAAAGCCTGAAACGGCTGGAGGAATAGAGGATAACGCCTGATAAGAGAGATACTAAATCAATCCTGAGCGTTGAGCTGTGGCTGAAATAAGGGAATGAATTTGGGTCGTGATTTATGTTGGTGGGATTCTGAGTGATTATTTCGCATCTGTAGCCGTCCACCAAGAAAAGGGAGGTTTTTTTGACCATTGGATGAAAAAAACACCACTGTCTTATGTAAGATAGATCCTCTAGTAGTTTGTCGAGAACAGGGAGAGCAATAGACTCAATGAACTCAACCTTATGTTCTACCCCGGCTTTTTTGAAAAATGGTAGTCCTATCTCGAACATTGATCGGTCTGGATCAATGGCTATGACCTGCATTGTGTAATAATATGTGCAGTAGATTAAATGGCAAAATATGAATCAATAATAACCAAGTGCTCCCTCCACCCATATTAATTGAGCTGATTCTTTTTTCATTTTGGCCTAAATTATTAATGAAGAATTAATTATGCTGATTGTTCCACTAAAAATTGTTCCCATGTCTCCACTAAGTTTTTGTAATTTTTGTAATTCATGATTGTTCTACATATTAATTGGAGCAGGAACTAACTTTGCCATCTTTGGGAAGGGCAAGAGCAGTGACAACTGACAAGTAGGGAGTATCCAGTGTACACTCCAATCTCAATAGTCTTTTTTGCATTGACAAGCTTTAAAAGTAGAGACATTATTGGACCTTCATCCGCTGCACTTAACATCAAACACCTGCAAATGAAAATTTCCTAAGACTGTTATCTCAAAATAACGAACGCAGTAAAGAGTAGGTATCTTGAAGATTTGCGTACAGCGGTTGGGAAGCAGTAATTTCTCTTAGCTCCTTTAGAACCTCTGCCTCATTTGGGTACACATTTGTCTCCAAGATATACTATCAAAAACAAATTGTGAAATCCACTGTTACAACTTGCAAGGAAGAAGAATTTAGGAAAGGGTTAAAAATTCTATAGAAGCTATATGGACACTGAATAGGCCAAATTAATAGCTTGTTTGGATAACAGTTGAGAAGTTACTTTTCAATTTCTGAAGGCAAAAAAATCAGAAGCTAGTTTGACAACATAATTTCATAATGACTTCTGGAAGCAGAAAAATTAATTTTTTCTAAAGCAAATTCTTTTTGCTTCTTGACTTCTGGAATCGAGAAGCAGAAGTCAGAAGTACTTCTGTATCCAAACAAGCTATAAATGTCCAGTACATGTTGGAAGTCACCCACCTATGTATTTTTGAGTGCCTCTTGATAGGATAACTCATAAGAAATTTCGTCAGTTAAATGAATGAATTACCTGATAAAGTTGTTTACTTTGCAACAAACCCGCATCGGCTTTTCCAATATCAAACACACTGAGTTTCACTGGAGGTATTTCCATGGTTTTCTTCCAACTCCTTCTACACAAATTCTAAGTGTTGCTCCTCTCCCTTCTTGTTGTCTTTAAAGAGCAAAAAAGATGGAATGCACGCTAAGTGACCGCGCAGGGCGCGATCACCATGAACAGTACCCCAATTGGGGCGGACAAATGCTAATTGGGGCCGCCCCCTCCTAATCTGGGGCCTCCATTTGTCCGCCCCAATTGGCACTGTTCATGGTGCTCGCGTCTAATTAGGGATGCACAAGGTCGGTTCGGTTCGGTTTTTTCACTCAACCTATACCTTAAGCCGAAGGATGATCGGTTTCTAAAACCAAAACCTTAACCTTAACCTATTACTTCGGTTCGGTTTTTGTTCGGTTCATCTTCGGATCGGTTCGGTTTTTGTTCGGTTCGGTTTTATCTAATGGCATTTTCGTAAATAAAAATAGTGGCATTTTCCTAATAAAAAATCAGTAAAAACTGACAGAAATTCCCCATTTTTTCAAGGTTTTTCCTGTGTTCTTAACTGAGTTCTTTAACATCATAAAATTATACATTACACAACTGAGTTCTTTAACATAACACAGTTCAAACTAATAACAAAACTGAGTTCTTAAGTTCATAACACTCTGACAATGAAGCAATAATCTTACAAGTGCACCAGCAGCACCAGCAGCACCAGCCACCAATCACATTCACATCCACATGAACTTCCTGATCCAAAGATGTTTCAAAGCAAGTTAGTAAACTGTCACATACATCACAGCTAATTCAAGTAATCAATCAACACAGCTAATTCGATCCCAAACCACAAAACCATAAGATTCACAAGTACACTGGTGTCACATACTCACATCACTCTAGCAAACTGTCACATACATCACTCAACCAAACCATAACATAATAAACAAGCCATGCCTTTACACATCCAAACTACAATTTTCAAAATTGTTTTAACCAAGATTTTATTGCCAAATACGACACAAGATATACACACATAACCTTGCAAACCATTGAACATGTTAACTGCACAACTGGAAAACATCCCCAACTCTTGTGCATTTAAAACAAAAATTTAGGAACTGTATACAAACTCAACAAACACAAAAGATTAAACAAACTCCAAACCACCCACCCACACCCACCACCACCACCACCACCACCAAAACCACCACAATCCCCTGCCAACCAACCACAAACACAGAGCACCCAACCACTATAAACCTATTATGCTCACAATAACTATTCTTTGAGGAATATTAAGAAACACATAATAAGCATAAACAAGATATCTATAAAAATATTTAAATGAGATGCTTAACAAGAAATCAACATATTATAAAAAAAAAACAAGAAATCAACACTCACCCTAATCAATTAGAGCATATCAAACAACAGTATAAACAGTATTCAACAACAAACCCTAAATCCCTAATTATAAACCCTAATCAATTAGAGCATATCATGAATTAAATACAATACAACGAATTGAAAGAACAATACTAGCATGGTACTTTTGATTTCCTAATCAATTAATCACAGAACAAAATCGTAAAAAGAAAAGATTTTTTTAAAAAAGAAGTTAGGGTTTATAGATACATACAGAGATTTGATTTTGAAGAACAAGGTTTTGAAGAAGACGAGTTAATGGTGTAGAATCAATCTTCAATCAGAGATTTAAGTGTTGAAGAAGATGCGTTGATGGTGTAGAAGTTGATTGTTCTTCGCCTCTTCAGTCTTCTTTGTGAGTGAGATAGTGTCGTGAAAAATAAGAGAGAAAAGAGAGTTAGAACTTTGGTTTTTGTGGCTCAAATCTGGATATATAGTCTGGGATGGACGACTAGGACATGATCTTAGTAGATTATATCAACGGTCTATATTGATCGGTTATTTACAGGTCGGTCTCGGTTAACCGACACCCCAAACCGATGGTTAGTCGGTTCTAGAAATGGAACCTATACCTTAACCTATTCCTTCGGTTCGGTTCACGGTTCGGCTCGGTTTGACCGGTTCGGTTCGGTTTTTTCGGTTCACTCGGTTTTCTGTGCAGCCCTACGCCTAATGCGAGCACTTAGCGTGCACCCAAGCACGGTTGTTTAAAGAGAGCACTCAGTCACATTTCTCACCTACTCTTCTAAACCAACCATAAAGTTTGGTTTGGAAGTGACAATTTTTATCAATTTCGTTTCCTGTTTCTTGAAATTAAGGTCGAACTGTGGAAGTGACATGATAAAAACATAGTGTGGAGACCTGGGAACAATAATGCAAGAGCGAATGGTAAGTTTGAAACCCCATCCAACCCCACATCTTAGAAAATTTAGTACTATAAAAGCTTTTAAATGCATCAAGAATGTATAAAGAGAAGTAAGGTGAGACTGAGACACATGTCAGCACTCCCGGATCATTTCAATGTAGGCCACTGAAGTGCTCATTCTTGCATGCAAAATGTCACTTTAAGCAACCTTGTACAGTACACTAAAGCACATAATGGCAGTCATAATCTATCCAACTTTCACAGAAAAGAAGAAAGAAAAACGAATCAGGACAAAGTAAACTAGGGCCATCATGATAATGCACTTTAGTTCAAAGACATATTTTTGTTATGGGCCATGGCCTATGGATGTTTACATTGCACATGGGTTTACGGACACTATGAGATGCACTTCCCAAGGTGTTTCTGTGATTCCTCCGTAAAGACCAGCTGATTCTTGCAAGCAAGCCACTTGAGAAATACAAGAAACGTGCTTTGAGCCCTCCTGCAACCCCTCCCACTCCAACACTTACGTAAATATCTTTTCTATCAAATGTCTAAGTTATCCCTCAATTAACACTAGAAATTACTTGTATACGCTTTAACTAATTAACCTATATATTCTTAATCCTATCTCTAAAAATAATAAAAAAAATATATTTTGGTATAGAAGCCGATGCCCCCAAACATATCCAAGGACTCAAGGTTAGAGGCAAACTAGTGGATGAGGGTTCCAAGATATGGACTGGGAAGAAATGTATCAAGTGGCAAAAGATGTTATTGGTTGGAATACAAGAAAAACTGAGCTTGAATGCTCGAGAGCCGTGAAAGAGTGAAGGAAGAAGACTTTGGGGGCCACATGAAACATAACAAGATAAGATTTTTTAAGTTGACGAACTTGAAGAAAGAGTTTGAAGGAACCTTGGGCAAATCAAGATACCGGGAGATATCCGAGGATGAAGTGAAGTATACCGCTGGGGCTTATATCTTGTACCATCATGCCCTCATCTTTCCCGACATCACGGGAACTTGGTGAGTACAAACTATCTGCAGTTGTTGAAGGATCTCACCAAACTTGATGAGTACGCGTGGGGAATCGCCACGCTTGGTCACCTACTCTCCGAACTTGGAAAGGCCTCTAGGATTGAAACTAAAAACCTTGGAGGAAATTGGAACTTATTCCAGGTAAATCTCGACCCATGTAATTGTCTTATCCGCATATGGTTACATTTCTATATTTGTGTTGATTGTTTGTTTTTAAATTGTATGAAGGGAGGGATATATGATCATTATGACAAATTGAAGTTGGTCAAGAAAGTACATGAGGATGAGTGGGACGCTAGCAAGCCTACCACGGCGAAATACAAATTCATTGACAACATAAACAAATTGAAGTTCAAAGGCAATCGATTGGTTGAGTTGAGGAAGGGGTTAGATCAAATGAAGGCTGAAGATTTCACCTTTATCCCCTACGAGAACCGTGAACCTGAACTCGGCGCGATAGTTCCACAACGAGACTTGCCGATTTCTACGTACTATGGTCCGTTGTTATTTCCTTTTGGTTATTCCATATATGATCCCCGCCGTATTCTAAGGTTATTGGGCTACATACAAACTATTGTGGATGATGAGACAAGGAAGTTCAAGTTGAGGCCAAAGGGTGGTGGCAAAGATGACACCAAGAGCACCGAGCATGCATGGATTGGCAAGTATGAACCTCTACCAGCGCACGAATGGTGGAACGCACTTGACACCCACAATATTCGTGTGGAGAATCTTGGACACATCATGGAAGATCCAGCTGAAACGGTTGATGGGTACATGAATTGGTACAATCATATTTCTCACCCTCTTATTGTTAACCGGGAATCCCAGGCTGAAGTAGATGCGCAAAGGAGGGCGGATGAGGGACCTAAGAAGGCCAAAACCCAAAAAAAAAAACTTCCTCAGTTTTCGAGAAGGCCAAAGAGTTATTTGTAAGTGTTTTTAATTATCTTTTTTTAATAACATATGGTTATGCAAGTGTAAATGATAGCATTTTGTTGTGATTTGAATTGTGAATAACTATCAAAGTCTAGGGGGATTTTGAAGAAAATGAAGGCCAAGTTGGCGTGCAAGAAAGGTATGACTGTGGTCGAGTTCCGTAGCTGCCATGATGATTGGGAACATTTGATTGAAAGGTATGCCAGTAACACAATGGCAAGTAAGAGGCCGCGCAATGAGGGAGAGGGTTTGAGTGGAGGTGGTGGTGCTGATGATGGTGATGATGATGCTGAAGAAGGTTATGGTGGTCGCGCGAAAAGAGGGGATGGTGGTCCCACGAAAAGAGGGCGTGGACAGTGAAGCTTTGAACTCTTACCTGCTTGAACTTTGAACTCTTTCAACTTTTATCTTTTAATTTAGTAAACTTGAAAACTTTGACTGGATTTATCTTATGTTTGTGTTAGAATCTTTTGTTTTCTTTTCAAACTTTGAACTCTTAATCTATGTACTATTAGTTTGAACCTTGTATGCAATGCTTTGGTTTAGTGGTTATCTTATTTTGTTATGTTGGGAAAGAGAAGAACAAGGTACAAACCAATACGCAGAGTACATTCGGCTCATATTATAAGATTACCGTGACAGCCGAATTAACATTCGGCCCCTATTTACATATTAAGGGTAGAGGTCGAATATGGATTCGGCCTTTAATTTTTGTATGAGTTGAGGGCCGAATGTTTCACTGTGTTCCACTACTTTGCACACCTTAACATTCGGCTCCTATTTATGTTTATCGTGAGGGACGAATACACATTCGGCATCTAAACTTTTGTATGGGTTACGGGCCGAATGTTGCACTGTGTTCCACTACTTTGTACACCTCAACATTCGGCTCCTATTCATGTTTATCGTGAGGGTCGAATATGGATTGGCTCCTATTAACATATTAAGGGTAGAGGCCGAATGTGTAAGGAGGGAAAAATGACCTACTTTGCCCTTCTTATTTCGAAATAGGAGGCGCAAAATAGGTCATTTCACCATTTCTATTTTTATTTCGAAATCATCATTTCACTACTTTGCCAAAATAGTTTCACTCAAACTCTCGCCCTCTATTACAAAGTATCGTGAGAGCCGAATTTTCATTCGGCTGGTATTTGTTTTTTTATTTGGGAGCCGAATTTGTAAAAAATTCAAAAAAAAAAGTCGTAGAGTTCAAAAATAGATCCGTTGGAGTTTCAAAAAATAGCCGTTGGGGCTACTCTGTATAAGGTTTGGACTACTTCTAAAGTTTCTTACACCAATGAATTTGGAAGATTCCTTCTACCCTCTTTTTTATTTTCCAAGTTTTTGCTATTCCAAATGGCGAGGAATTACACCTACATAGAAGATCGTGCGATTATTTATTCTTTCATGCGTTCATCAATTAATGGCTTGATGGGTGATGTGGAACCTGAGCAAGCGTCGTTTTGGAACCGTGTTTTTGATGTGTTCGTGAGAGCTACGGATAATCCAAATGATAGAGATGAAACTGAAATTAGAAGTCGACGGAACCACATTAGCGGAGACATAGCCGAGTTTACCAGAACTAGGAGAGCTATGGCCCAAAGCAATAGAGATGCATCACGCGAAGAATTGTTCAATCTAGCTCGGCAGCGATATTACCTTATCCATCACCGGGAATTCAAGTTTGTTGAATGTTATGAAAGATTGAGAGCGGTCAATGAAATGTTTTGAAGCTATGGAAGCAACGAAAGCTAGGAATAATTATTATTTGTTATTGGTGTATTTTCATCTTTGCATTGTGGTTGTCGTTCTACCTATCAAAGTACTAGCTTTTAATGTTGTTGTATTTTATCAATGAAATTATGTCATATATTACATGAGTATTCGACCCCTAAAATGAAATCATCGTGAGAGTACATTCGACCCTCATTAACTGTGAACTTTACCAGCCGAATGTCACCAACCATATATTACATGAGTATTCGGCCCCTAAATTGAAAATATCGTGAGAGCCGAATACACATTCGGCTCTTATAAGCTGTGAACTTTACAGGCCGAATTTGCTACTGTCTCATCGAAATATATCACCATATACTACATGAGTATTCGACGCCTAATATCAGATTATCGTACCAGCCGAATGTTGATTGGGCTGCTAAAGTTGTTTTTTTTTTTTGAGAGCCGAATTTGTAAAAAAATTCAAAAAAGAGTCGTTGGAGTTCAAAAATAGATCCGTTGGAGTACAAAAAAGAGCCGTTGGGGCTCCTCTATATAAGGTTTGGACTACTTGTAAAGGTTGTTACACCAATCTTTCTCATCTCAAACTCACAATGGCTCAACCCCCTTCATCTTCTTCAGGTACTCGTCTTTCGAACGATCAAGGTGGTTCTCCTCCTCCTCCTCCTCCTCCTCCTCGTAGACGTTATCGGAGCTTCACGGATAAGGTAGTTCATGAATACTTCTATAAGTGCTCTCCATCTCAAAAACCATTATCTCCTCCTCGATCAACAAGAAAGAAACCGAGTTTGGCTCCATTTACGTGGTGTGAAGATCTTTGTCTTTGTATATGGATGATGTTGTGTTATCCAACACCGGATGAATTAAAACAAAGTCTTATTGGAGTCAATTGGACACTCTTGTGGTTATATGTCAAAAACGTCTTCGACGTAGAATGTACTGAATTTGTGCGAGATGTTGAAGGGTTGGACGTGCGATGGAGGATCATACATAAAAACGTCAACGAATTTATACACTTGGTGAGATTGGCTCGACTTAAGGATGACACCGATGAAGAACTTGTGGTGTTAGGACATTGTTCGGTCAAACCCACTAGCGTTGGTATGTCAAGCTAGTTGTCAGTTTTAGGTGTCAAAACTCAATTCTTGATTTAGCCTACTAGAGTTTAGATTTCGGAATTGGGATATAGACAAAGTAGTAGAGACCTTGAAGACGAAGACTGTGAAGACAAAGAAGACATCAATTATTCTTCATCGACAAAGGGTTAGTAGGAGTTATGACTTTATGGAAATTCTTTTATTCTACTTTTTCTATTCTTTCGAAATATAGTCGACTACTTTAGTAGTGATAATAGCGATTGAGATCGTATTCTTGTCTAGCGTGACCTTGTGTCATGACCAGTGTTTGCTCCCACAAATACTGTGAGTTCAAGAATGAATGCGATAGATTCGGTGCCATGTGTCCATTACAATGGTTTGCTTGCAAATCGTTAGTTGGATATGGATGAATCTAAAGGAGTACTCTTGAGCAAAGAGTCCATGGATTACAGCTGAGGACGTACACACGTCTAAGTCCTGGTAAGCCCAGAACTTCCAGCGGAATCCAGAGTTGACGAAATCTGACAGGCGGACGGTTCACGAACCGGTTCGCAAACCAGAAACTCGGATTTCTTCTAAGTTCCAAAGTGACTGAACATTTCGCGAACCTGTACGCGAATCCAATGTTGGTTACTTTGCTGGTGTCGGATTTAGTGGATATTCTTTCAGAATTTCACTTGAGTCAAACTCTAAACTCCTTTATCTCTTAGGTGGACTTGTATATCACATAAATATCTTTTGTGGTCCATCTAACGATCCTCAATGAGTCAATAAGATAAAGATTATCTCAGGTCTGTTGGATTCTATCTTGAAGTGTTTTTGAGCTAACAAAACACTTGGCAGATAAACTTAAAAAGAATTCCAATTGAGATTAATCTCTATTACTTGGTTGGCAAGTTTAGGGTTTCCTTAACTTGTGGGACAAGTAATTGATTGCCTTATTCCAAAGCAACCTATCTTATTGAGTGCTATAAATAGAGGTGTCAACGGAAAAATACCGCAAGCATCAAGCATACGTGAAGGTTCTTAGGGAAGGTAACATAAACTCTTTTCACTTCAGTGAACGCTTGTTGTGGTATAGTCATCCTCTATAGGTTGCATCTCCTCTGGGAACTCCATACGACTATAAAAGACTTCTCTTGAGAGTTGGGAAGCACAGGTAGGAGATTGAGACCATATTTGGTTGAAATCGGATTAACCTGTAACCTTGGTAACCTGATCACGTTCTTGTCTATTCCATAGTTCGTCTCTTCTACTATACGGCTATTCAAGAACTGATACGTTACACACAAGGTTGAAAGGTAGCAACGCACGGCTGCACTCGGTGTTGTAAGACCTAGTTAGCTCCAGTTATACAAGTTTCTTAAGTGATTCTTCGTGTATAACTGAGGTAGAGACAAATTGGGCATAGCTTACTCGGTTTGCTTGTCAGCCCTGATTTGTGAAGTAGATTTCCGTATGACCTGGATTTAATCATCCGAAGGAAGTCAACTTGTGTGTGGTAAACTGATAGAGGACAGTTAGACCATAGTCAACAATTAGGTTGCAAAGCCAGTATTGCTGACACAAGCCTTTGACATCGGTCAAAGCAACTCTTAGGTCTGTAAAGGACGTCAGCTGGGGGAATCAAGTGCGTGACGATCGGTGGGGGATCTAGAGACGTAAGGAGTGCGACAGTAGCCAATTCGCTTGGAGGGCTTGAGTTGGTCTCTGCTACATCCCAGACCAAAGTCTTATAGTAGGCTAGTGTTTGTAGTCAGTTTGTACTTGGCGTTGTTCAATATGGACGAGGTCCCGAGGTTTTTCTGCAAGGCAGTTTCCTCGTTAAAAAAATCTCTGGTGTCTTGTGTGTTTTTACTTTCCGCATTATATCTCTGATCATATAATTAAAGCACCAAGTAGTACGTTATTCAATAACTGTAGAGTTTACTCCAAAGTCCCAACTTTGTTGAGTTGATCCCCAAGATCACAACTCCAGTTATTAGAGTTTGGATATTGATTTTTGAGATCGTCCAAACTTAAACCATAAGACTCACGAGCCCAAACGAAAAGTTGGTCGTATTTCGGTACCCCTCCTTTTTCAGTTGGTATCAGAGAAGGTGAACACATTAAAGACGTAATTGTCTGTGTTTATCTAGGCTTGTGAGTAATGGTTCAAAGCTCAAACGCTTGTAACGTACTAACAGATGCTGAAGATGATGATGAGGATGATTCACTGCCAGGTCTCATCATATTAGCAAGAGAACTCCTTAGCATTCCTCCCAGAGATATTAAGTCTGTTCAAGGCTTCATTGATCTTGAAAAACAGATTGATAATATCTCTCATGACCTAGAGACATATCTTAGGAAAGAAGAAGAGTCTCTGAAGCGACTTAACAAGGTCATAGAGTAAAATGCATGTGTTGAAATTGATCGGCTTATTAGAGAGACTGAAGCGTCTTTTTATGAAAAACGTCAAGATCAGGTCATTATCAACACCCTTCTCAACGAGGAACCCATGAATGTAACAATCCATGATCAAATGTGTGTTCTACACATTGATGTGACTCAAGAGAAGGAACTATCTGTATAATTATGTCCCCACAAACAGGATGTTACACATTTTGTCAAGCAGGAAAACAGATCCATACGCTTTGCCAAAAACTGTCATGTTGTGCAGAACTCTTCACAGTTTCCAAGGGCAAAGCACAAGGGTTATAAATTCTTTCATAAACCCTTCTCAGAGAAAAATATATTAATTTATCTAACATCTGAGATAAATACTTTCTATTTTGGAATAGAAAGAATTAATAATAAATTCCAAAATCCCTCAGTTTCAATTAGAAAATGGAAAGAAATTCTTTCTTGGGGACGCGAAAGTATTTTATGTCTAAATATCAAGTCTATTCCGTCTAAGCTTGATATAAAGACATCATTGGAATAATTTCTCACACGCTAACCCTAAATGTTGAGCCTTGCTCCATTAGATCCTAGTATGAAGGGAAAAATGTCCTAAAAAATTGTCCTAGGAAGTAGTCAAAGACCTTCTTTGACTAAGACACAACTCCGACAAAAGATTGAGCAACTCCGGTACAAATTATGGGTCTCGAAGATGTCGTGGAATTATCCAAGTCACTCCATCCTGAGAGTGCTGAAGAACTTCAGAGAAAAGTTGATGAATATGAAATTCCATCAGACGACGAGGATATGGAGTAATTTATTATCTCTTTATGCTTTTGTTAAACTTTACTTTGTGTTGTGTGAACTATTTCCGTTTGAACATCGTCTGTATTAACTTTAATACTCTTTGATGTTTTGTTGCTTGAAGTTTAAATTTAGCATTGTTGCTCATTCTTTATTTATCAACCGTTCAAGTATACAGGAAAATTCACGAGAGACTTCATGTTATACTTTGGTTCATCCAATTATAAACATGGTCTCATAAATATCTGGAGAGACTCACATGTCAAAGGAAACATTAACGTCGAATTTACAAAAGTTATGCTTTTTCTCACGATTAAGAAACTTTTGATTGTATGCTTTTTAGAGTTTTCACAAACTCGGAATCATATACTCTTTTTCCGAAAAAAGTGGCTAAGGAAAAGAGATTATTAACAAAGCAAAACTGGATAACATTTAATTGTTCTTGTCCATGTTCGTCTTTGTCAGTTGTTCTTTATTGAATGACACCACACGGGGGAGAGTTCTTTTGAACTTGCGCTTAATAACAAATCTTTTGGGGAGCGTGGATGTGGAATATTGGGAGAAAGTGTATCTATATTTCTCCATAAGGTGAGAACTCAGGAATCTTGTTGTTCAGATTACCAAAGTGTAGATGGTGAAAAATGAGAGAGGGACAAGATTGTCAAAACACTCTCGAAACCATGTCTTATTAAAGGCAATTGCCTATTCAGGCTCATCTCTATAGCTCAGAGTGCAACCCACTCCTTGAGATGAATAAACTCTCTATGAGCTCTCTCTTATAACTCCGGTGGGAAGGGTAATATCATAGAGCAGTACTAATGATCTCACCAACATATTAAACCCATTGATCTGCCCAGAGTCAGGCCACTTAATGGTACACGGTGAAGAATCAACAGAGACGCATCCTCGTGGATTTCCTCTTAAACAGAGATGC
>JAJJMA010313375.1:0-11020 GCA_023529015.1 Papaver nudicaule
AAAAAGGTAAGTGTATTATCATGTTTGTTTTTCCTTCAACTTTTGATCTTCAGTGTTTTATGTGGTTTGTCTACTCAAATCTACTTAGTGTTTTGGCCTGATTTACATTACTTTGTTTACTATTAGCGTTCAAAGTTGGATTTATTTTAAAAGGATTTTGTGTCTTTTAAATGATCAAAAACAAAATGCAGAATAACACTGGTGGTGATTGAAAAATGTTGCCTTGTTTTTTTCAATTTTTATTCGGATGTTCTTGTTGTCTATTTACGATTAGGGTTTGATCTGTTTATAATGATTAAAACTAAAATCTTGTTTAATTCGTTGTACGATATCATAATTTGGTGATCGACTAATTGATATAGGTTATATATGATCCCTGGAGTTCCCTCGATATGCTAGGAGATTGACCTAAGTCCATATTCCTCGAATTCTATGTTTAATATCATTGGATATATCATGAGAAGTCAGATTGACCCAAGTCGATAGTGTTTAAGTATCTTTTATTTTTTTTACTAATGATATATCTATGAAATCCGTTGCTAATTTCACCAACTTACTATGGGTGTTAAACTACTTTATCTGTGTCTCTGGTGTAGTTAAAGAAGACCACGAGTGATGGATAAGATCCCTTTCGAGATGGCTATTAAGATTTTTTCCTGCCTTCAAACATAATGTGTTATGGAGAGTAATGCGTAAGCAAGTATTGGAAATTCATTCTCCGTAGTCACACGTTGGGTCTTCTTTGTGCGTCCTCAACAATATTTCCTGCGGACACTCACAATATACGATTCTTCTACACAAATCGAGTTAACAACGAATTAATGGGTACCATCGTAACATCCAGCAGTGACTCCAACTCCCAGAGATATCTATGTGGAGCTTTACCGCTAATGGTTGGTTCTTCTAATGGTCTTGTATGTCTTTATGTACATCACGATCAAATATCAGATCCTGTTTTTGTTATGAATCAAGCAACCGGTGAGCACCTGCACCTCCCCCAATTGTTGAATCCCCAGGCAGCAACAGCTGCACATTCAAAAAGAATAGTTATCGGAGGTTTCGGCTACTGTGAGTCTAATGGTGAGTACAAGGTGGTTAGGAACTATGACGAGGGGAAAATCCAAATCTACACTCTTGGCGATGCCAGGGGTTGGAGAAACAAAGACAACATTTCCTACCAATTCCGGGATTCTGGTATATATGCCCATAGGTGTATATTTTGGCTCGTTCACTTGCAGAATACGACGATTGTATCTTTCAATATGCAAAGTGAGATGTTCAGCCCAATTTATATCCGACCAGTTGATCAGGTCCTCAGGTCCCATCTCATGTTTAGGTCCGGTCTCATGTTGCTTGGACTCACTTTGTGTGTTTAAACCAGACCTGATAGAAACACCCTAGAACTCTGGACACCTCTCTTGGACGACAATTTGCAAGCAAATACCATACAGGGGCAAACCAATTGGATTAAGATGTTTCACATTGAATTGGGAGATCAAGGAATATACTCTCCACATTATGTACCCATTGCCCTAGGAAAGAACTAAATTTTATTGTGGCGGGTTACAATTGCCACTAAATGTCTATGTCGTTACGATATGTCAACCAAAACTATATTGATAATCTGGGAGCCTTTGCCGCCTCAGATACATATTGAAATGATTCCCCACATGGAGAAGGCTGTCTCATTGAAGCGTTTTGGAGGACAAGGGGATGCATGTGCTGATGAAATGCATTCCACCAACCACTACCATACCGAGAAAAGGAATTGTCCGAATGTCCCTTAACTGTGATTTAATGCCAATATTTCATAGTATGGTTTGCATTCTTGTTTGTCTTTTACTATATCAATTGGAAGATTTTGATGTTTTAAGAATGAATTCCACAACAAGAATAAATTCCACATGATTTTGTATTTCTTGTTTGTCTTTGGTCATTTTTTAAAAAGTTCCATCTGTTGACCAGTTGTTGGTGTTACACCTTAGCCAATTCTGAATCGCACTCCTAAATACAATAATTACATCCATTGACAGTTAACATATCCATTAACCCAACTCTGAGAAGGTGTACAGTACGTACCACCCACAATTTTATATCTAGATGTACTAGATCTACGGTCGAGAATTTGAGTGGGAATCTTCACCGTGGAGTCGCATGTACAGACTACATGTGTGTACTAAAAAATATGGCACGTGATAGTCCCGTGACAACTCGAGAGGGTAAAACAATGACGATAACCTACACTGCACACTTCTCTTAACCTACACCACTGTTCTCTATTGATTCTTTTCCTAGTTGTGCATCAATCAGGTCCATTAGCCAGAGTTTTCAAAATATATGTTTAACAATTGTTTCCCAAAGTTTCCAGATATATTTGAGGCATCCATCGATTTTTTGCACACTCAATAGTGAATCATGTATTGAAATTGAAACAAATGATAAAAATATCTTATTAATCATCAAAATTGTTATTACAAAAATAATTACTTTAATGATAAATATTCTTAAACATACTCCTAATATAAGAATCCCCTTTCAAACCCCTTTTCTCTCCAATCTTCATTCATCATCATCACTGTTTTCCAATGCCCGTCGTAGGTTGTCTTGAAGCATATTCACTTGGTCTCGAAGTTGATTGATAGGTGTCTAAAACACCTCTCTATATATATCTATTGATTATGCTTTCTTTGCTAAATTTCTTGTAAAAGTTGCATTTTATGTTTTCTTTTGCATTTTGTAGTTACATTGGAGTCATACGGAGAAAAAGGGAGCAAAAGGGGGCAAACTGGTCATTTCATTAAGGGAGTCACTGGAGGCAGCCAAACACAGAAACCAGGGCAGCCAGTAGAGTTCAGTGGGCATTTACTGAAGCACCAGGGATTCATTATACGTGGCTGTCACCCACTTACAGTCCAAGTTACTGAAGCAGGCGCACTCTACTCAGGGCCACCCTCTCAAATTCAAAATCACAACTGGCATGTGCCAAGGGTTCAGTAGTTCCAGACTCCAGTCCGTCTGTGTTAGGTTCATCGTCAGCTGAACAATGAAGTCGATGGCAAAACTAGAGAAAGAAGAAGATGTCACTGCTGGTCCTAGCCAAGGTTCGAGTCAGTGATGGGGATATCATCTTTCGCCAGCCGCATACATCTCTCCCTCAGGAACGAACCTGCTTATCCATACTATTATTTAGTGTTAGAGAAGTAAGGAATATATTTTTGTGTGAGTTCGGCACTCATCATTGATGCACCTGTCTAAAAAGGACGATAACATGATGATCAGAAGGACAACTGCATCGACCCTCCCCACGAACCAATTCCACGCGATGTTCATCAACATGAATCGCTTTAGACTCCCGCAAACGATAATAATGGGCCCGCTTCCTCATACAGATTATAAACAACCCAAGTCTAGGTTGAATAACTACTGAATCGTGCCTTAGGATCCTAAACTCATTTTCAAGAACATTCTTGATGGAATTGCATTGGATATCTTTAGAACCAATAGCAAAATACTGGAAACAATGAGATATGCAGTTAATTTTTATGAAACTGATCTATGTGAACTGTGGCATCTTCTACACACATATATGACCTTAAATAGAAAAACATGAATTAGCAAACGTGTATCACGCACGAGCATAACTACAAATGTAGTGCAAATTTTATGTAAATTTCGTTTGTTATTTGACTAAAAAGGATAGATAAATGAAATCTTGTTAGGTAGTATACTATGTTTGTTATTTTAGGAAACTAGATATAGATTAAAAAGTAAATGAGATAACGAGTTGTACACTCATTCCGTATCTCGTAGTATTATCTTTGATGCCGTTTTTAACAAGAATCCAAATCACGTAAACTGATATATACCGCAAATGGGAGAATGATATATTTTGGATGTAAAATCGCTGCCCAAATCAGCAATTTGATACCAAAGTAGTTTAAATCGTTAAAATCGTCCGATTAAATCGCGATTAATCGCGAATCGCTACTTGGCCGATATGATTCACAAAAAATCACCGATTCCGATTTTGGGCGATTTACTAGGCCGATCTTACCGATTTTAGCCAATTTCCAATCAAAACGAGTCGTCGATTTCCTAGGGGCTTTTTTGGTATTTTATCTAAGTAGGTTATAAAATTCGATTCACTAAAAATTTTAGGTTTTTTTCGTTTCTGTTTTCTTCTTGAGTTTGATTTGGAGTGATTACATGTTTAACTTATGTTGTTTTATTTTGTTTGAGCTTTGAACTTGTATTTTGAACTATTTTCTTTATGTTGAGTTGAACTTATTTAGTTTTAATTGTGCCTATGTTAAACTTATTTGATTTTGATAGTATTGTTTTCTATTATTAGTGTTATATGATCCAGTATAGGAGCTATAGGTTACATAAATTTTAAATTGCAATCCGATTTTTCAAACCGATTTTTTCCGATTTCTTCCCCCGAGGTTTTCGCGAATCGCTCCAAGGGGTTCGACCGAGTCACCGATTTTGCCGATTTAAACTACTTTGTTTGATACTAATAATCTTGCCGTATGGTACATAGTCTAATCCTCCGGTCTTTTGTAATCTGTTAGCACATAGTCTAATGCTCCAGTCTTTTTGTAATCTGTTAGCACTTGTTATGGACCTGTTTCTAAAAAAAAAAATGAGACTTGAAAGTATTCCACCAAATATAAAAGATAATCATTTTATTAGTACCAGAAACTTGGGCAATGCCCATTATATACTGCTTCATAACCTGATCGAGACCTAATAAATGAAAAGATTAAAATTTTCAAGCCTTATTTAAATAGATGATCCACTACTTGGGACACACAAGTCATCGTCAACATCATCAACGTCATCAACTTTAATAACCTTTCAAATTCAAAAAAAAACCCATCATCATCGTCATTGACAACGTCATCAGCTACTCCTGCTTCACGAAGAGCATCCTTTCCCTCTTTGTAACTCCGTGCGAAGTCATTCCAAGTAGTAAAACCTTCGGGAGGAGAACCCAATTCATCAATGACTACGCCAGAAGCAGGAGTACCATTCGCTACATCATCAATTCTGACAACTGCAGGAACTTTAACACCATTGATTTCAGCATGTATTTCAGTTTCAAATGGGACATTAGATATGCTAAGCACCCCGCCCATAGTCATTCTGATCGTTAATTTGTTTGCCTCATCTTCCTCAAGAAAATCCAACTTGGGGTTTTTGGTGCTTCTCTCCTCTGGCATATCAAGAAAATTTCTCACATCTCTTTTGTTTGAACTCATTGTTCTCGTCTGATCTATCTCAATTTTTTAATAATGGTGTGGCTTTTACAACCTCTTCACTATTTATATTTCTAAAAGATGCACCTTGAATTGTTTAATGGTAACTAAATTTTTTGGGACGTATATATGCGGCGCGTATCGTCTGTGCCACACATTGTGTGTGCCAACCCAATAGGGTTGCGACACATGTCAAGTTTTGTTATAACCAAAATTCAAGCTTGAATTTCCATTTCTGTTCTATGTTAATTAGGTATGGTTATAAAATCTAAGATTTTTAGGAGAGATACAATTAGCATATCATGAAATCATACATGCATATCAAGTTCCATCAAATAAAAAAACAATTAACAATTAAAATTTTAGCAGAGCAGATAAACACAACTCAATAATAATAAATAACTATAGTATATTCGATAATTATATTTTGTATATTTATATTTAATAAATTTGATAAACATTAATCTTGATATTAATTATCTCTCCTAAAAAAAACTTAGGAAATATTAGATTTGATTAGGTTACCTAATTACCATAGAACAAAAATGGAAATTCAAGCTTGAATTTTGGTTATAACAAAACTTGATATGCGTCGCAACCCTATTGGGTTGGCACATTCCGCACACATAATTTGTGGCACAGACGATACGCACCGGTATATATGATTCTAAATTAGACTGAATATATCAGTTTCCATGTCATTAATATACGCGTATATCACCACATTGAATGTGTATAACAAATTTACCTATTAATCTTTATCTAATTTTCCTAACATAACAAATTGATTAGTCAGAGGAGTATCTCTATCTAAAAAAATCCACTTTATTTTATCGAATGTTAACAGACGAAATATCAGGAGATAGGACCTGCAAGATATTACACGTAAAACTAGTCAATTCAGTTTTATCCCATGAGGTACACTTGTTAAAAATAAAAAAACTAACTTCCCTTTTTAACGGATCTCCATTTACACTACAATTCAATCCAGCGGGGCGTTACAATTTATCCCGCCCTTTGTAACTCAAATTTTCAACTTTTGTAAAATCTCATGTCTCCTTTCTCTTCCTAAATCTTATAATATGTAGGAAACAAAACATTGTGTTTACGGTGTGATTTGTAAAATCTCATGTCTCCTTTCTCTTCCTAAATCTTATAATCTGTAGGAAACAAAACATTGTGTTTACGGTGTGATATCTCCCCAGCAATATCAATTTCCAATCAGTTTTGCTCCAAGTTGCAGCATCTTGCTTTGTTCCATCATGTAAGTCTTTCTGTCCCATAGATTCTTCCATTACTCTTTCACTTGTCAGTTAGGGTTTTTGTTAGTACGCATGTAAATTTTAAGGGGCTTGTTTTATGTGAATTTTTTCATCTTGTTTTCCATTTAGAGTTGTTTGTTTCACCTTTGTTAACCCTATGTACAGTTATAGGTTGAAGTATCCGATTTGCCATGAACATGTTATCATATCCGGTTTATTTATGCCTTTTACTCGTGGTATATGCATGGAATGACGTTGTGTCCTTTGTTGCATGATACTGTTCATTATTCGTGTTTGCATAGATTTGGAACTTTGATATGTATACATATTAGTAAAGAAGATTCTCTTTTGTTGTTTTCTTTTGGTTTGTGATATGTTAGATCCTTGCAACAATAAACTGTAATTGTTAAATGTATCAAGGAGTATATGTAGTGAAATATAAACAACGAAAACAACCTAGAGGAACTATACGAGGGCAGAGCCAAACTGTGTTAAGTGCAATTTGTAGAACAGGTGGTTCTGCCCTCGTAGTTCCTCTAAGTTGGTTGCGCTATTTATATTTCATTACATATACTCCTGATACATCTAACATTTAGAGTTTATTGTTGCAAGGATCTAACAGATTATTCTCTGTATACATATATGACCCTTTGTTGATAACTTAGAATTTTAATACGACTCCATAAACATTTTTATAAGTGGTTAACGACAAGTTATGTCTGTCTCTGTGTAGCTGAATGGATCCTAGAGTAATGGATAAATCTTGGATGCGTTTACACGATAGATTAGGAAAGGCTTATAAAGATGGAGTTGATGCATTTCTGAAGTTTGCTGTCAACCATTGGGAGATTACAAATAATTTCACGGTTATGACGACCCAATTAGAATTCCATGTCCATGCAAGAAATGCTTAAACTGCTGGGATCGCAAGGTTCAAAAGGTTAAGTTCCATTTAGTAGCCAACGGAATAAACCCAAAGTATACCAAATGGACTGAGCACGGGGAAGAATATGTACTGTCCGAAAGAAGCGGGCACTCTGAGGAAGATGGCGATTGTCCAATGGAAATTCCCACAGATACTGCAGATACGATCCACATGGTTGAACAACTTGCAGGCAATTTGCCAGACAAGAAACTAAAGGCGACACTCGATGATGCTAAGAAACCCCTATATGGACAATGTTCCAAATTCACAAAGTTATCTTCAATGTGTGAGTTGTTCAACTTGAAGAGCAAATATGGAGCATCAGATAGTTTCTTTAATGAACTTCTACCTTTTCTGAAAGAAATGCTCCCTCCAGATAATGAATTGGTCCAAAATACATACGAGGCTAAAAGGCTTATGAAAGCAATTGGTTCAGAGTATGAAAAGATACATGTTTGTATCAATGATTGCATTCTCTATAGGGACGAGTATGAGAAAGCGAAGCAGTGTCCAACTTGTGGGGAATCAAGATGGAAAGTGAACACTCATACGGGTGAGGTGTATGAGAATACTCCAGCAAAAGTATTGTGGTACTTTCCTATCATCCCAAGATTGAAAGCCTATTTTATTTCAGAGAAAACATCGTCAGACTTCATATGGCACCACACCAGTCGAAAGAAAGACGTCGGTGTTATGCGTCATCCAGCAGACTCACCGGCATGGAAAGCGATAGACGAAAAATACCCTGAAATTGCTGCCGACCCAAGAAATCTGCGTGTAGGTGTTTCTGCTGATGGAGTTGACGTAAACAAAGGCATGCATAATCATCGCAGTGTATGGCCAGTTTTGACTGTGATATACAACCTTCCGCCGTGGTTGTGTATGAAAAGAAAGTTCATAATGCTGTCAATACTGATAGATGGTGGGCCTTGTAAGAACATCGACGTTATGTTAGAACCCTTTGTTAAGGATCTTAAGAAATTATTTGAAGGAGTTGAATGTTTTGATGCGCGTAACCAGGAGAATTTTACTCTACGCGCAGTCGTTTTATGGACAATCAATGATTACCCTGCTCATGGTACACTATGCGGTTGTTCCTACAGCGGAAGAAGAGCATGCGTTGTGTGCGGGGTGAATACTTCATATGTCAGACTCAAACACTCCGGCAAAGAGGTCTATACCGATCACAGAAGATACCTACCGTTAAAACATCCTTTCAGATTTCAGATGGGGTTCAATGGAAAAGTAGAAGATAGATTAGCTCCAAACCCTAGGTCTGGGGAACAAATATACGCCGAGGTGATCACTATACAGAACTCATGGGGAAAGGGACAGAAGGATACTAAGTACAAATTGTGAGGATGCCTGGAAGAGGTGGAAAGATGAAATTGAAGCGAATTGCAAGGAAAGTTGTTTTACCAAAGCAGAGGTCGGCGAGGGCTGAGGAACCACCTTACTGGAAAAAGTTCAACATATGGTTCAAGCTACTCCCCTATTGGAAGCACAATCTTGTCCACCATTGTTTAGATTTTATGCACGTGGAGAAGAATGTGTGCGACAGTATTGTCGGAACATTGTTGAACACAGAATCGAGGACGAAAGATCATTACAATGCTCGACTGGATCTATAGGAGCTCGGGATAAGAGAAGAGTTGCATCCTAAGGAAGACCACAGTGGTGTAATAACATTACCCGCAGCAAGTTTCACATTATCCACGGAGGAAAAGGACAAGTTCTTTAAAATACTATCTGAGTTAAGGGTTCCACAAGGGTATTGCTCAAATTTTTCCAGCCTGGTCAGTTGCAAAGATCGTAAGTTTATTGGACTCAAATCACATGACTGTCACATGCTGATGCAGCAGTTTTTGCCCATTGCGATCAAATCGATTATGCCGCAGCCTACAAGATACGCTATTATGAGGTTTTGTTACTTTTTCAAGGCGATATCTAGCAAAGAAATCAAGGTGGAAGAGCTACAAAAACTGCAGGATGATCTCTGCGAGACGTTGTGCTTACTCGAAAAATACTTTCCTCCATCCTTTTTCGATATTATAATTCATTTAACTGTGCATCTTACCAGGAAAGTTGAACTGTGTGGCCCTGTATGCTTTCGTTGGATGTATCCTTTTGAAAGGTGCATGAAGGTTATTAAAGGGCATGTGCGAAACAAGAACAAGCCTGGAGGATCCATTGCTGAAGGGAATGTTGTCGAAGAGACGATTGAGATGTTCCGTGAGTACCAAAGGAGCATGAAGATAGTTGGAATTCCACCTGACCAGCATAACACATCTGGTGAAGATTATAATTCCCTCGAGGGAAAAGCAACATCCCCTGGTAAACTGACGAGTGTCAGTCATGAATTGTGGAAAAAGGCGCATTTGTATGTATTGCGGAATACTCAGGATGTTGAACCTTACATTGAGTAAGTTTTCGTTTCTAACTTCATCCTTCTTCTTTTTTTAAGGTACAAATTTGTTTGATGAGCATAACAGTTATCATTGTACCGTCCAGACGACACATGGACTATTTGCGAAGTAAATTTCCCAATAAAAGCAATGCATTGCTGCAGAAACAACATTGTGACGACTTTGGCGAATGGTTAAAAACAGAGGTAGAGTTTGCAAAAAAGGTTACTTTTGCTTTGAAATCTTTCAGAAAAGTTGTAGGCTAATCCTTGTAATGAATTTCAGGTTGGGAGAGAGTTGGATGTCTCCAGAGGAAGTGTCACGGAGAGTTTAAGGTGGCTATCAAAATTCCCGGGACAGAATGTAACGATATACGATGCATATCAAGTCAATGGTTACCTATTTCGCACAAAATCTCGTGAAGGTTCAGTGTACCAGAATAGCGGGGTCTATGTACAGGCAACATACACGAACATTAACAGATCGGGAGAAATAACCTTTGCTCCAGGGGATTATTACGGGGTTTTACAAGAGATTTGGGTGCTAACTTATCATGAAACGAAAATCACTCTTTTCAAGTGCGACTGGGTTGACAATAACAAAGGTGGGGGGGTCTCAACAGATAGACTTGGCTACACTTTGGGGAGCGTGGTTGTGGAATATTGGGAGAAAGTGTATCTTTATTTCTCCATAAGGTGAGAACTCAGGAATCTTGTTGTTCAGATTACCTAAGTATACCATCTTTAAACTTGATATGCGAGTACTTGGCTTCACCTGTTATTATAGGTTTATGAAACCCTAGTCTCAAACTACTTTGTCATATTTTTGTGACAAATAGGGGGAGAATACATATGGTTCTTGTTCTTGTGGTTGCATTACCATAGGGGGAGAACATCATGTGCTTACTTGTTGTGCTTTTCACAAAGTATCAAGTAAGGGGGAGTAATTAAAGCTGAGATCAACTTCGTATCAAGAATGAGTAGAATCACTTTAGAAGTTCTGATACACCAACTTTAAATTTTGCTCAGATTCTTACTCTTACGCACAAACAACATGTGGGATGAGCATACTAACCCACGTAAGCCTAAGCATACCTTTCTGGTTGTTTGAGCTGGATATGTTGTGACTGCTGACTACGGATTCATCAACAAGAGTTTAATGAACACA